>APFE031613923.1:199005-226820 GCA_000404065.3 Pinus taeda
AAAAATGTTTTATTTATTTACCATACTTCTCATTTATTTATATTTTTATTAATCTACGATACCTCTTTTATAAATATGGTATTTGGGCCATAGGATTCACTTAAATAAAAACCTATTCTTGAAAATGGGCGAATGGATTCACTTAAATAAAACCTATTCTTGAAAATGGGCGAATGGAAGGTTGTAACTCCTAATTTCAAGGGCTAAATTTACCTTTTTTACCCTCTCCCTTAAAATAAGGTGGGCTATTTGAGGTGATTTGTAAAAATGTACTATGATACAAAATATTCGCCCACTAAAAATTTAAAACCCCTTAATTTCGCCAAAGGGCGAACATTCGCCCCTAAAATCACCCCTAGTCAGACCACCCACCCCCAAGATATGTAAATCATTAGTATGAAACATGTCGTCACATGAAGTAGAAACTGCTCCAAGATGACGTGGATCTAGTTCTCACTTGGGTAAGTATTGTTGACCCCATTATGATGATGTGAGAAATTTATGCGAGCTCATTGGAGGTCATGTGAAGTAGAAACTGCTCCAAGATGACGTGGATCTAGTTCTCACTTGGGTAAGTATTGTTGACCCCATTATGATGATGTGAGAAATTTATGCGAGCTCATTGGAGGTCATGTGGGTGCCACGAGAGTAATGTAATGACATGGCCTCTTTTAATAGGCCAAAATTTTGATAGGCATAATTTTTTTCCCGTGACTTGAATTGAGATCAATGTCATATTATTGGAAATATTTCAATTAGTTGATCACAATAGTGGTATCAGAATTAATTTTTGCAAATTTCAAAGATGAGGTTTTTGGTAACCCCATATTCATAACAAACCTTGGAGATAGAATCAAATACGTAACACCTTCCACAACCCAAGAATATTTATGGGGGTGGAAGGGAGGTAGTTATAGAGTGGAATGTGAGATTAGGTTCAATACTAGACCTACAAGGGCTCATGCACTAAAGATAAAATTTATTCTTATAGTTTAATTGTTATATATCTTGACTTTAAACTTTCATATTTCATGGTTTCTAACCTTGATATAATGTTTACATGTATTTTTATTTTAAGTAACTAACATGGGTTTTAGATGTGTGAACAATATCATATCAACATGATTCAAATTAGAATGCTTAGTATCGTCATGACAACTTAATGAATTAATATGTTTATGCTTGGTTTAGTTGAAAGTTGTGTGTGTGCAGTAGCACATAAGAAGATCCAATTTGAAGCAAAAATAGAGGCATGGTCCAACATAATATGGACCAAATCCATCATGAGCAAGAATAAGAATCAATGGGAAAAAGGTAAGAATAAGGTTGCCCTAATGGAATGGATACCCTTAAAATCATGAAATTTTAGTTGAGTATATGCAAAGTAGATAATGAAACACTCATTAGAGAATAGGAAGAGCAGACAAAGCTAAATAGGATGTTGCTACAAAACTTGTCATGCATGCAAGGATTGTTGCAACATGGATCAACCATTGGAGATATGGAAGGGTGTCATAATGACAAGATAAAGGAAGAACCTCATAAGGATTGGAAGAAGGAAAGGCCATTGAAATGTCGGGGTTGTGGAGTAGAACACCTAATCTGTAAATGCTCTCACCAGCGACAAAAGAAGGACAGACCATGTAAACTCTAGACACATGAACCAACAACTAACAATGCAAAAGGAAGTAAATCAAAGAGGAATACTTTGAATGTTGGCGCTGAAAAAAGAAACACCTGATTCATTATTGACCTTATAAGAAACATGAGGGAAGGGAAAATTTTGAGGTCCAAGAGACTACCTCAATAAAAAAAGCAAACAAGAATGTGTTAGGGGTAGGTATATCAGTGGAAAAATAGCAGGAAGAACCCCTTAAAGTGGTCGTAAATCCCATCTGGAGTTGGTTGGTACCTAGAGAACTTAGTAAGACTAAATCACCCACCTTTGGTGGTGAGACGAAGATAGATGAGGGAGCATCCCCAAGATCTCTTTGATATTTTGAAAGATCCACAATAGTATTATGAGATTTAATAAATAATATTGCATAGCTAAGGTAGTCTACTTGGATAAGAATGCAAGTGGGGAGGTTTCTCTTGAACTATTCAGAAGGATTTTTTGGATCTTAAAGTTGCTATAGAGCTTGGGAAATACAAAGATTAAATTATGTGAGTGTGATAGTATGTTAAGAGCTATTACTAAAGTAAATGGAGAGGAAATATTTTGGATAAGTAAAATTGGGTTTTACTCTAAATTACAAGACACCCTAAGCATGAGAAAGTTTGGGGTTGTTGTAAATATCTAAATATATTTTTGACATGTTGTAAAATAGAAACATCATAGTTCACGCATGAATAAATTGAATAAAAAATGATGTGTGTGTAGACCGTTGATATGCACAAGAGTGTAAAGGGTAAGGGACCCCATAGTTGTTACCAGAAAGAAGTTTAGGTTGCAAGCCTGATAAAACTTATTTATACGTCTAATAGAATTGATATGGTTATTCAAGTGATGAAATTCCTAATGAACATTAGAAGTTTCCCTTGCAGAACTGCATTAGAGGGCAGATGTGTATAAAGGATCAGCCAAGGGAGCTTAACTGGATCTATATAAACTAGCTAGACAATGATGTTACAACTATAAAAATGGCTTAAGAAGGGATTTCCCTTCACTAGAAACTGTTCTTGGCTGATATATTTTTAAAATGTTATGAATGCATGAATGGTATATAAATAGAAGCTAGTACTTGCTATGTTTTGGGTAATACAGTGAGGTTACCTAATGGATTACATGTCAAATGGAACATTCATACAAAAAGTGTGCAAGAATGATCTCTTGTTGTTAACTACTACGTGACAGAAAGTAATGTGTTTATGCTTATGCTTATGAGATTATTATGTGAATGATTGCAAACAACAGATGTGGAAAGTTGGCTCCAAAAATAACATCACATGGATAGCATGGAATATGAGCATGTATGGCACATGCATGACATAATGTATATGCACATGTTTGGGTATGTGGTAGAGGACAATGTTTCAATTTGTAAATTTGATACCTGCAAATGACTTTAAGAAATTTCATGGAAACTTGTAAGTAGTTGAATTTATAGATTGTGACAAATATGTGAGCTTGAAACCATTTCAAGGGTTGTTGAATATTGTGACAATAGGTATGTGTTGATGGTGTTGTATACTGCTAACATACAGCGGGTCTCCCCGATGTGAAGTCCCAATTAGACCTCACACCATTTGGAGTAGGAACCCCATTCAGAATATGGTTTGGTTGTCAAAGATATGCATTGGCTTTAACTGTCATCATGAGGGAGAAGTGTAAATGTCGTTCCGAATCAGCAAGCAAATGAACCTTGTGAATTTTCGATTGTTGATGTATCTAGGTTCCTTTACTGCAAGGGGGGAAATGAAGTGAGCCTCTCAAGGGAGAAGTAATAGTACTATCCTAATGGAGACACATTTGAGAGAGAAAGGTTCATCTAACATCAAGTGAAATAATTCACAAGGATGCAACAATCATTATAAGCATAACAACACATTTCCAACAAGGGGAACTGAAGTAAATGAAATAGTTCAACCACTCCAGTAATTAATGAAAACAAACATGAACCATAAAAATTCAAAGAATAGTCTTAGAAACATTCAAAATCCATGCATGAAAATTTGTTGGCCTAAAAAGGCTTCAATATTAAGCAAAAGTCCCAAAATACATAAATGCAATGAACATCACTAGCTCCTATAGTGGAGCATTAGAGCCACTACTTGCTCCCCAAAAGTACCAACGTTGTCTCTCTAATTCCCTATGGGAGAAGCCAAGGTTAAAATTCCTTTACATGATAAATGAGGATCTATTTATAACTTGAGGAGTGACCTTTCATATCCTCATGACTCTTGAATTTCTAACTTCTAGTGACCTTTAGACTTCTGCAACCATTGGAGTTCCAAATGACTTTTGGTATTACATATCCTTTGGACTTCCTTGACACATTACTCTTGGACTTCTACTTGTTTGTATTTTACCATAGTTACAATAATACATTTTGACTTCCACATCATCATATGATGAGACTAGATATGTCATTATCTTGGATGAATAGGACTAATAGTGACTGATGATATGGACTTTCTCCAATGGTGACATGGCTACCACTATATATGCTCTCTTCTGATCATAGTGCTTTCATTCTCCAAAGGGTCTTCAATCTTGGATCCTTTAGGGTGCTTCGATCATCAGGTTTCAGGTGTTTTCTTGGTTCTTTTTGTAGCTTCCTTTGTTTGTTCTCTTTACCCGATCTTCCTCGTGTGTGCTTTCCATGATGTTTATGGAATACTTGTATCTGCAATCACTCATGATAAGTAACTATCATCCTGAAAATATCCTATTCTACCATTATCCATGCATATTATCTATTCATGTCTTTTCAGTGCGCTCAAAAGTCTCAAAAGGATCTCCTAGACACACTTTAAAAGGTTGAAGGGCTAAAGGGGAAAGGTTTCATGGCTTCGACATGCACTCATGCTCAAGAGAGGGAGATATTCAGGGTAGGGCACATGGTGAAATCTCGAAGGATGAAGGGGAAGGATTCAATCTTCCCAAGTGCATTGTTCACTCAAGGGAGAGAAAGAGGGCATAGGGCGCACTCCCGAAGGCTGAAGGTTGAGGATTTTTTCCTTTAAGGTGAGCTCATGCACTAAAGAGGCCTTAGAAGGGAGCATGATGCACTTTTAAAGTCTGAACTTTTGGCACTCATGCCTTTAGAGTGTGCTAATGCGCTCAAGTCGTTTAGGAGGGTGCATGGCACATTAAGGAAAGTTGAAGGATTAAGCTTTGGGTTCGGGGTGCGCCAGTGTGCTCAAGGAGGGGAAATTTCGGAACTAGGAAGGGGATTCGTGCTTTTGGAGTGTGCCCAGCTCTCAAGGATGGCGCAGGGCAAACTTCTAAACAATGAAGGATCTCCCATTAAGGATTCTAAGTGTGCTCATGCACTCTTGGAATTAATGGGCTTATTTTGGAACTGATTTTTTTCTAAGTCTGGATGATTGGTCAAGGGGTGAGCAAGATGAGTTATATACATAAAATTGTGTCTGACACATACTAACTCATGAATATACATCAAAACGCCATTTGATGCACATTCCCCAAGTATAACTAGTGAATTGTGTGCAACTACGACCCGAAAGTGTCGTTTACAAAACCAAAAGGTGTTATAACCATGAAATGCTTATAGAGATTTTCTAATCAATGCGACGACACTTGAGAAAACTCAAGAACACTTAAGGAATTTGAAACAACATAAAATGACACTTGACGATCAATGCGACACTTGATACAACGATGAAGTAGGCTCCAAAATTCGAATGTAGTGAAATTTTGGAGGGTTTTGTAGCAATTGCAACACTTGGTGACGCAATGAGTGGATTTCAACTTCTATATCTAGGAATAGATTTCAGTTAAGAGTCAAACCTTCAAGAAGTATTAATTGCCCCAATTTCCCCCTTTTGACCCGGTTTGATACATAGCATATTCTCTTTTCTCTACTTGATTTAACTCTCACAAGGATACACCATATCACAATCGGTTCAATTCAGGAAAGGGTAATGTGCTCAGTGAGTTTATAATATTCAGAGTATATAGTTTTCATCTCTAGTGTTGCTACATTTCCAGCTGGCCTGGACAGTACCTTGGTTGGGTCACTTCAGGAGCACAAATGTTTCTTCACTGTCAATGAGCTTGGACAGTACCCCAGTGAATTCGCTTGCTTCACCTCCCTATGCAAGAAGCATTTCTCTTCTTTCACCCTTTATATATTTATTTAATAGGACTATGCATTGGCACTTATTATTTTTAATGGGTGGAATAAATAACCCAAATTATTGAGAGTAAAGGAGGTTTCCTCTTTAGAGAAGTATTTTAAGACCTCTAATATTGGTTTGCTCGCTTTAGATTTTCCCCTTATCCCTTCTCTACTAGATTAGACAAGTGTTAACACACAAGTATATTTACACCAAATCAAGTAGTTTAGATACTAGCATAGGCTCGGATCTAATAGGTTCCCTCAAGGCTCTCCTATTGGAAGAATTGTGTTTTCCATCTAGAGTTAGCTCAACCTATGAAATTTTTCTAAACAAAGAAGGAGAAAAACAGAAATCCAAGTCTTGTGGTTGTCACACTTATATTTTATTCCACAAAAAAGTCCCTTTTGATCCATGCACTTTTTTCACACGAGGTCGTATTAAGAAACACAAAATAAAAGACATACAAAACCAAAAGAAGAAACAAGAGACCAAGAAAACAAAGATTTAAACCAAAAACATCATACACAAACAAAACATATGCAGAGACTAGATAAAGAGAAGGATAGAAGGTGGATGCAATGCAAGAGGAACTAAATGCAAATAAGCCTACTCCTAACCTAACCAACTAAAAGGCCAGGGCTAAGTGTAATGATATTTCCAATGTATCCATTGTCAATCCCGACCTGCAACCACATAGATATGAGCAATTAACAGAAATATAAAACTATGTGCAATAGAAAATATAAGAACTTTGAAAACTTGCACAATAAACTGAAGTTCTAGCTTATTACCAAAAGGATGTGACGTACCGACTTGTTTGATCTCGTTTCAAACTTTACCTTGTTGTTTGAAAATTTGATTATACAAACCTTGTAGGTTGCTTTTGAACGCACATTCATCTATTTTCGCAGTTCTTGCAAACATCAAAAAGTATCGAAAATTGTTATTTGCATAAGATCTTGCCACGTAATATTACTCTTAACCATTCAGCAATTGGAGCTTGATATTTAAGACAACCAATTTGAAAACCGTGGGAATTATAGGAAAATGAATTTTCGATTAATGTATTTTAATTGCAATGAAAATCTTTGGTATTACTATCAGATTGGTCGATTAACATATAAGATTCTCGATTCTCTATTGGTTCCCTTTGTATCTAATTGCATGCAAAGTCAACAATAAGAAATTTAAAAAAATTTAAGACAATTATTGACATCATAGAACCAGGAAACCAATCAGGATACAGAGTTGACAAAAGATTAGAAGCACATGACAAATCAAACTCATTTCTAACGCAAGTGTTTTGGTTGGATGAATGAATGAAGCAATTACAATTGTTCCAGAAGAGAAAATGTGCCATGGAGATATTTAGCTTCATGATATGGAAAAAAGAGATAATCAGATTTGGAAGAGTTTAAGAGAGAAAAATCATTCAACCCAAAATGTCCTTTATCTTGATCATCAAAATGATAGGTTATTAGGGTATAAATGTCTATCAAATATGGGATTTCCAAACCTCAGTCTAAGCCAAAGGATTCACATGAAAAGGAACTAACCAAACAATAATTCTTCATCTAATCAAAAATTACATCTTGGAGATGATGATCAGCTTGAGAATACCAAGAGTCCTTTAAGAATGAACTCATAACCAGTGGATGAATATTAAGGAAAGAATTATGTGAAAATTTGGATCCAACTTAGTTCATAGATCTCAACAGGATTGTGATGACCTGACATAACCATTAGAAGGGGTTGAAGTGCCTCGACTTCCTGACAGGTCTCAAAACTTTCTGAAGGTGGATCATCAAATTTCGGTGGCTTAGAAACATCAACAAGTAGGCATGCACCACTATTAACAAATGTATCAATGAAAACATTACCAACACCATTGGTTTGATCAGATTTAAGATTAGACACATTAGGCAGTCCTGACTTACGAAAGATTTATAGTTGAATAGATTATGAATAGTATATTTAAACTTTTCATCCTCTAATTATAATATCACACCATCTTGTACCTGATTGCAACCATGACTAGCTGGATAAAGATCGAAAGGTTTTAGGGGGGTTGCTGGTGTGACAGACTTATCAAACATATCTAGGTACAATGAATAATATGCTAAAGGTGAAAAAGGATTGAAAGACTTGGGAGGAAGAGCATCAGTTGTACTTAAATCAGATTGAAATTGAAAGAGCAACAAGTCATATTCATTGTCATTAGTATAATGGTCAAATATAGCCATACCAATATGACACTCAGATTGACCGAGATCTTCCAAAGGTTCAAAAACCTAACAAATTACCACTTCATATTTGTCATCCAAGAATGTATGAATTAGATAAGTTTTAGGATCATTCTGAATTAGAAGAGCATCCCAAAAAAAAAATGGGGATTTTAAATTTGAGAAACATATTCTGAATTGATACCTTGCAAACCCAAGCCCTCGGAAGAAGGGAAAATATCATTTGATATACTTCGATATTTACCACCATATGTGTTAACGGAAACAAGGATATCATGGCTATGGTCATCCAAAGTCTCAACTTGGATGTGAGGTTCATAATCATTTGACAGGTTATCAAGATTAGAATATCATAGATTAGTCGATAAGGCAAGATTATCATTTTGAAAGAGGGAGGAAATATAAGACATATCTTCAACACTTTTCTCCTCTACCTGTGAAACACAACCACCTTTTTCTTGATTAGTTCTTGAAATAGCAGGTTGAACATAATTATGCATTGAAATAGGTGAAATAAACGGATCAAGAAACAAGGAGTCATGAAACATAGGTGGTAGAGGTTTTAGAGTATCCCTAGAGACAATCGATTTTTCATTTGGATCAAATTCAAGATTGGACTTATGTACATTAATATGATATTTGGAACTCGAGGATCAACTTTCACTTTAGGCTCCATGCAATTACTGAACCATTCGAGGTTTTTCTCAATAGGATGTGGATCATAAGAATTGGATGGAGGTTGAATGGACAGATCACTAGTTTGATTTTCAGATCTCCCAATTTTAACATCATCGCCAGGGGCACCCAAATTGGTGCTAGAAAAGGAGGAGTACAAGGAACAAAAGGAATAATAGGTTCCTCCTCGGAAGATTGGGGTGTCTCATGGTTAGCCAAAGTTGGGGAGAGAGAATCATCCGAGGGTTCGGATTAAAAATATCTGAAAGGGAGTAGAATCAAATTCTGAATTTTTTCCATAATGAAATCTGAATCAACCATTCCTTCGGGAAACTAACATAAAAGGTGAAGAAACCGATTAAGAAAACCCTTTACAGATTCACCAAGTTCCAATCCAAGCAAATCAATTCTATCACATACATCTTGATAATCATACCTGCTAAAGGCTTCATGAAGCTCCTTTGCAAGTTGCTTGAATGAATGGACAGAAGCAGCAGGTAATGTATGATACCATTTCTTAACACAACCTTCATATGTGAGGGTGAATAATCTAGCCATGACATCTTTAGAATGTATTCCATTAGAAAGGAAAAAATGAACAAATTGAAACATATGTTCATGAAGGGTTAATTCACCCTCACCATCAAACTTAAATTAATACAAGTTATGAATAACATCCACAAGGATGCCAAGATCAAGCTCTTTGGAAAAACATCACGGGATTAAGATTTGGGAAATATCCATTTAAGATAAGAGATTCAAAATAAACTTAATGGGAACAGTGTGTCGTCTATCTCTCCTAGCGCCAAAATGTTGACAGTGTCAGATACCACCAACATATAGTGGGTATCCCTGATGTGAAGTCCCAATTAGACCTCGCACCATTTGGAGTAGGAGCCCATCCAGAATACAACCCAATTGTCATTTTCTTATAGATTTTTCTTGGATTTAACTGTTAGCATGGGGGAGACGTGAAAATGTCCTTCCGAATGAGCAAGCGAGTGTGCCTTATGAATGTTCGATTGTTGATGTATCTAGGTTCCTTTACTACAAGGGGGGAAATGAAGTGAGACTCTCAAGAGAGAAGTAATAGTAATACCCTAATGGAGACACACGTGAGAGAAAAAGCTTCATCTAACATCAAGAAAAATAATTCACAAGGATGTGACGATCATTATAAGCAAAACAAAACATTTCCAATATGGAGCTCTAAAGCAACCAAAATAGTTCAACTAGTCCAGTACTTAATGAAAACAAACATGAACCATAAACATTCAAAGAGTAGTCTTAGAAATATTCAAAATTCATGCGTGAAAACGTGTTGGCCTAAAAAGGCTTCAATATTAAGAAAATTTCCCAAGATACATAAATGCAATGAACACCACTAGATCCAATAGTGGAGTGTTAAAGCCACTACTTGCTCCCCAAAAGTACCAGCTCTGTCTCTATAATGCCTTATGGCATAATACAAGGTTAAAATTCCTTTACATGAGAAATGAGGATCTATTTATAACTTGAGGAGTGACCTTTCATATCCTCATAACTCTTGACTTTTTAACTTCTAGTGACCTTTATACTTCTACAACATTTGGAGTTCCAAATTATTTTTGGAATTACATATAACTTTTGGTATTGCATGTCCTTTGGACTTCCATGACACATGACTCTTGGACTTCTACTTGTTTGTCTTTTACCATAGTTACAATAATACATTTTGACTTCCACATCATCATATGATGAGACTAGACATGTCACTATCTTGGATGACTAAGACTAATAGTGATTGGTGACATGGACTTTCTCCAATGGTGACATTGTTTCCACTGTATCTTCTCTCTTATGATCATAGCACTTTCACCCTCCAAAGGCTCTTCAATCTTGTAGTCTTTAGGGTGCTTCTATCATCAGGTTTTAGTTGTGTTGTTGGTTCTTTTTGTAGCTACCTTTATTTGTTATCTTTGCCCAATCTTCCTCATGTGTGCTTGCCATGATGTTTCTGGAATACCTGTATCTATAATGACTCATGACAAGCAACTATCAACCTAAAAATATCCTATTCTACCATTATCCATGTATATTTTCTATTCATGCCTTTTTCAGTTCGCTCAAAAAGGGAAAAAGGAGCTTTTGGGCGCATGGGTGTGTTGAGCCTCATGATTGCTTCATTTTGACACTATACCTTACCTATTTTTCGTTTCCTTGACCATCATCATCAACTCAATAGGCATAAAAGTACAAGGTTTTTGACATGGTAAGGTATTTAATTGTCTTATCTTTCATATTTAATAGTGTTCCTTATTTTTGAGTTAATATTTGTATTAGCTACCGAATTCACACAATTCTGCAGCTAATCTATGTTTCTGTAGACAATTCCATGGTTTACCAAGATCGGAGGTGCCAGCTAAGAAATAAAGATATGGATAGGTGGAGATTGATCCCTTTAATGATTTCCTCCTATTCATCTGAACCAAATCATCAAAGGATTGTTTGATTACATGGTCAAAGGGAAATGTCAACTTGTTGTTCAACACGCGAGCGAGAATCTAAAATTCCTACGCTTCACGATTTGCTTTTCCAAATAGAAAATCGTGAGAAATGATATCATGATATTTGTTAGAAGCTTGATTTAGAACTCTATTAGCTAAGGTAGGCGTAAAATCCTCGAACAATTATTGATATGGGATTTTATAAATACTGTGCAACAAACATGAACAAAAGGTTAATTTATGTATGCGACAGTAATGTTTTAAGACTCTGTTTTTACTCTGTTAATGAAGAAATTCCTTTGAAGTTTTGATGCGTAGCTGATTGTTCGATTGAATTTCTATGACCGCCTGTTTGTGGAGGGCCCCTACAAACAGTGAAAGTTTTGCATTCTCATATCTTTTTTTTATCGTTTGTTACAGTTATTCATACATTTTAGAATTGATTTGAAGTCTTGATTTCAATCAGATAGCAATAGCAATATTTCCCTAATCGTTATTTTTTTTAGTTGATTTATAATGATGTTAATGGTAGTGTAATTGTTTTTCATATATTTCTTTATGATTTCGGAGTGTTTCATTTCAGAGCTTGATAGATTTCTTTATAAGTTTCATTTTACAATATTTGATTTCAAAGCATGTGTGATTTCTATTTGGTTTTCATTTCAAAGCATGGATGATTTCTAATGAGTAAATGTGTGTGGTTTTCATTTTGAATAGAAGTTAATTTCATTTTAGTTTTTATGCAAAGGATTGTTAGAATGTCAGATGAGTAATTCTACTTTTAGATTAAATTTATGTTTCAATAGATCACTTAAGTTTTCTTAATAAGATAGTGTGAGTTTGCTTTAAGTTTCATTTTTCAAGTGCGAATGGCATTTTTTATTTCATTAGAAAGGAGTGAGGAAATTTTAGGAATATTTAATGTTTTAAATTAATTTTATTTGAAGAGTAATATAGGAATGAAAAACATCCTTAGAAGTAATTTTCAATAACTCGATCATGCATAATAATCTGATTTAATAAAAAGGACTTATAGCATATATAGTGCACTTGCACTTCACAAGTTTACCAACTCTGGTCGATAATTTATGTAACAATTAAAGAGAATTAAATTGACAAACATTTTGGCACCATTTTCGGGGAAGTGTGAATAGAAGTCTTTGTCTTTTTCATTTTTGATAATAAAATAATCAATAAAAATAAAAACAACAAAAACAAAAACCTGATATGCATAGGGAAAGAGACTCTAGGGGTATATTTGTAGGTAGAGGTAAGAGTTTAATTCCAACAACATAACTCACCCCACCACAACCTCGTAGTGCCACACAACCTACACAAACTTGAATTCCATCCGTAGCAGGCAAACACAAACTCCCTGAGGTATTAAGGTCTGAAATCCAACCTAGAGATTCACCAACTTCATCAACAGAATCCATAATAGAAGAAGAAGATCCCATATCTCTACCAACAAGAGTAATTTTCCTATCTTCAACTGGAGAATAACTTCTAGCTCAAGACCTGGAAGTTCCTGCTAAAGAAGAGGAAGAAGAAACATATTTTAAAAAACCATTAATAGAAGAACTAGAGGAACTAGAGGAAGCTAAAAACCCAATTTTGGAACTAGAACCCTATATTAGTTATGAAGAATCTACAATGGCTAGAGAAGGGGAAGGAGAGGTACATAATTTTAATGGTGAACAACCTATAATTGGAGGAGAAAGAGGAGGAAATAGGGGAGGTGGAAGAGGAAGAGGGAGAGGATAAGGTATAAATCCAGAACCCTTTGTATTTCCTATCCTAGATGAAGATACAACTGTGACAATGGAAAATATCTCACCCTCTATCCTTCCAAACTTTCATGGACTAAGGAGTGAAGATCTTGAAACTTTTTTGTTTGAATTTGAAGTCTTATATAGATCATATGATTATCTACATCATGCTCAAAACTTGAAATTATTCCCTGTAGCCCTTAAAGATGCAACATTAAAATGGTTTATGATTTTAGGAATAAATTCAATAAAAACATCAAAACAAATGAAAACTACATTCTTAGAGAAATATAAGGACTATTATATGCCCCATAATATTAAGGATGAAGCCCTTAAAATGGTACAGAAAGAAGATGAAAATCTTGAATACTTCGTTGAAATATTTGCTTATAATGTTGAAAGGGAAAAAATGAATAATCTATTTGAGGAAACTTTGAAATCTCTCTTGTTGAAATCCATCAAAGATGAGTGGATTGATATTCTCAATCTAATGGGTAAGGGAGACATTTCTTAGTTGTCACTCGGAGAAATTTGTGAATTATGAATACACATTTCAAGAGGTAAAGCAAGAACCGGGAAAAATCTAAGAGATCCTCTTTTATCAAGGATTAATAAATCTGCAGTTGGGACAGTAAGTAGAGCAGAATTAGGTAATTTGCTTTATAATTTTAAAACAGATATTTTAGGGAATCTTAATGAACAAATTGACACCATTTAAACACAAAACAAGCAAAAAGCTGAAAATGTTACATTATCCATTTTTTTCCCTGAGTGTAGAAATAAACATGCCTTGAGAGAATGTCCTATTGATTTAAAGAGTGTAGAAACTTGTGTTATATGTGCGGAAAATCATGATACAAAAGAATGTCCCTCAATACCAGGTCTTAAAGCTATCTATCAAGAAGGACTACCAAATCAGGTAGACCCTCTTTGTTTTATTGCTAAAAGACCCTAGCAGAATCCACAGCCAAATACAGCTCAAGGTTTTAACACTCAACCATTTGCACAACCATCACAAAGTAATTGGACTGCCTCAATCCCTTGGAAATCTTGGCCACAACCTTGGTCACAAGGATGGAAAAATCCTTATGGAAAGTACCCTCAATACCCTCAATATCCTCAATTTCAAGAATCATATCCTATTTTCCTCCACAATATTATCCTCAGCCTGTTCAACAAACTCAACCCCACAATTGGAATCCTCAACTTTCATTACCATTTCCTCAAATACCAAACCAATTTCCTGCCCAACCACTTCCAAATCTGAATAATAATAAAAACTCACAACCTGTTTACAATATGGAAGGAAAAAAATTCCAAACTTACATGATAACTCCACTAGATATAAACAATGTTCAACTTAGATCTGGTAGAATATTAGAGAAAAAGTCCCATCAGTTGTTATTCAGGAAAATGAGAAAGAAAAGTTCTCTGAAGAAGAGAAGTCTCTTAATTAAAAATAAAATACTCAAAAACAAGTTACTCCAACACATTCAAATAACTCAATTCCTATTATGGAACAACCTTCAGTATCTATTTCAAAACCACCTTTTCCTGAGAGATTAAAAATTGATGAAGGGGTAGAAAAACAAATTTTATTGCTTGATTATGACATGTTAGATGAACTGAATAATGTTTTCATAAAAATCCATTTGCTACAAGCCATTACGGAAATACCAATTTTTGCAAAAACAATTAGGGAAATGAGCATAAAAAGACCAGGAAGAAAAAGAAAAGAAGTCAAAAGAATCCAACTAGTTGGGAAAATTGCAGATATCATGATGGGTATGACAACAATTCAGAAATATCTTGATCCAGAAAGTCCCATTGTGAAAGCAAACATCAATGGTTTAGATATCCCAAATACATTGATTGATCTAGGAGCAGCTATAAACATCATAAGTAAACAAACTATGAATCAATTAAAATTTTCTAATCTTCAATATACACCTACATTGTTACAATTGACAGATAGATTTGTAGTCAAACTTGATGATGTATTAGAAGATATATGTGTATCCTTAGATTCTTGGGAATACCCTGTCGATTTTATGATTTTAACACCCAATAATAACTTAGGAGGACATCCATTGATTCTAGGAAGACCATGGCTAGCTACAGTCGATGCTTTTATAAGTTGTAGATCTGGTGGTATGTTTATTTCTGATGGGAGCTCAACAAAGAAATTCACATTGTATCCACTTGTAAGAACAACAATAGAAGTTGAAAATTAAGAATGGATATATGATGATATTGATATAAGACAAATATTTACTACTTCACAAATAGATGAAGAAGATCAAATTTTGATTTTAATGGAAAATAATGAATCTTCATCATATTGTGAATCTAGTCAGAGTTTTCAAGAACAATGCGATATTGAATGTTTGTCATCTCGTCAACATCCTTGCATTCCATGGAAAAAATTGGCAATTTTACAATTCAAATCTTTCAAAGAAAAAATTTGAATATCAATAATAATTTGGAAGAATTTCAAAAGAAAGAATTAATAAAGATGTTACAAGAACATTCCTATGCCTATGCATGGGAATATACTGACATGAAGGGAATTGATCCTAATACTTGTATACATCATATCTACATTGAAGAAAATTCCAAACCGATTCAACAACCTATCACTAATGGAAGAATTACAAGATGGTTGTTGTTGTTGCAAGATTTTAACATCACTATTTTGGATCGACCTAGGAAACAAAATACAGTTGCTGACTTTTTGCCTAGGATTCAAAATAATAATAATGATGTAACTGTAGAAGACAATTTCTCTGATGAATATTTTTTCAGTATGTACTAAATCACCTTAGTTTGCAGATATTTCTAATTATTTGGCTACAGGGAAGTTACCATCATATTTATCTCCTCGAGAAAAAGGGAAGGTAATTCAAATTAGTGTATCTTATTCATGGATAAATGAAGATTTGTATAAAACAGGGCCAGGTATGATCATCTGAAGGTGTGTTAGATGATGCAGGAGCATCCAACCCCCCTTAATCAAAAGAGGAATCCAAAGCGGAGAATGAGAGGATGTGGACCATCGAAGCAAAACCGGGAAATTCTATTTAAAACAAGGTAAATGATGGAATGGATAAAAGTCTCGAGAAGACTTGATTCAATGTAATCTGCCATATATATATCCATATAGCGAGCTTAGAGATAATTAAGGGTTGTTGAGATATTTGTGAGAGGGGATTATGGAGAGATTTGATCGGATCCTTCTCGTGATCCGATCCAATATTTCATATATATTTGATGAACCTATGTGTTCAATAGGGGAGAGACGAGACAGATACAGATAGATATTGAGAGTAATCAAAATGTAGTTGAGAGGGAACTTATTTCTAAGGCTGAAATGCCTTAGGCTGTATTCAATATTGTATAATGAATAGATTATGTGTTCTGTGGATTTCCGCGTGTCTGTATAATTATGTCTTTTTTAGTTATCTGTGTATATGCATTGATGGCTTAAGTCTTGTTTGTAGATTGTTGTTCAACCATTGATCACAATAAGGATCGATGGTAATCCAATATTAAACAGAGTAAATTGTTACCTGAGAGTTGTGCGAGTCATAACAGATCATGGCAGAGAACCATGATTTTAACGTAAAATCCATCAAGGGAAAACAATATCAAGCCAAAGAGGAATGGATGGGTCAATACACAGGATCCTTTGGATCGATATGATCAACGGACAAGATCATATCGCTGAGGACAGGGTCGCATCAATATCACATCGGCAAATATGGTTTACAAAGGCACGGGCTTCAAGCTTCAAGAAATGCAAATGAGCGATTGTCGATATATCGCATCGGAGAAAACCCTTGAAACCTTGCGACATTGCGATACACCGATAGCCAATATTGTGATAGTGTGATAAAGCACTAGCCGATCGGCGATCGGAGATCAGGCCGATTGGAGTTCGGAGGAGTAGCACATCTGAAAAGCGAAGGATGAGCGGACCCGACGATAATTATAGATATAGGCTTATAGATTTTGAAGTCCGGCCTTATGGTTCGGCTACGGGTTTTCCCGTGTAATCCTGTGTATTCTGATTAAATGAATGGTCCTGGGTTTTTAAAGGAAAATCCGATAAAGTGTTGTGGTCCGGGTTCTGAGGCTTAAGCACATATTTAACGCTTCTGATAATTAGTGGGCCCATAACCCACAGGGCTCGGGATTGAAATTTATAAAGAAAGGGATTTTGCCTTACCCCCAAAATATCCTTTCATCAAGTGGTATTAGAGCAGGGAAAGGTTTTCCTGCGAGAAGGAAGAAGGAGAAGAGGTACAGTTGATGAAGCTGGAGAGTTTATGGTCTTACTGTCGTGCAGAGAACGACAGTGGAAGGTGAGAAGACTTGTAGCAACCTAGAGCATGGAGTGCTCATATGGTTCCAGAGGAGAGAACCAAAGAGATGCCAAAAGACTAAGCTCAGGAGAAAGCTTGGTGAGGTATCGTGTAGCAGAGAAAGACTGTTACTACAGAGGTTGGTTGCAACTCACAGAAGATCATGAAGGCAGTTCCACTGAAGAAGTGGGTAGAATTTCCAAGGATAAGGAGAAGCATATGACCAGGAAGTCATAAATTTTTGTGCCTCGGGAGTTTGATCCAGGAGCATCTAACCCCCCTTAATAAAAAGAGGAATCCAAAGCGGAGAACGAGAGGACGTGGACCATCGGAGCAAAACCGGGAAATTCTGTTTAAAATAGAGTAAATGATGGAATGGATAAAAATCTCAAGAAGACTTGATTTAATGTAATCTACCATATATATATCCATATAGTGAGCTATAGAGATAATTAAGGGTTGTTGAGATATTTGTGAGAGGAGATTATGAAGAGATTTGGTCGGATACTTCTTGTGATACGATCCAATATTTCATATATATTTTATGAACCTGCATGTTCAATAAGGAAGAGACGAGACAGATATAGATAGAGATTGAGAGTAATCAAAATGTAGTCGAGAGGGAACTTGTTTCTAAGGCTGAAATGCCTTAGCCTATATTCAATATTGTATAATGAATAGATTGTGTTCTGTGGATTTTCGCATGTCTGTGTAATTATGCCTTTTTTATTTATTTGTGTATATATGTGTTGATGGCTTAAGTCTCGTTTGTAGATTGTTGATCGACCATCAATCACTGTAAGGATCGATGGCGATCCAATATTAAACAAAGTTAATTGTTACCTAAGAGTTGTGCATGTCGTAACATATCATAGCAGAGAACTGTGATTTTAATGTAAAATCCATCAAGGTCAAACGAGATCAAGCCAAAGAGGACTAGATGGGTCAATACACAGGATCTGTTGGATCGATATGATCAACGGACAAGATCATATCGCTGAGGACAGAGTCACATCAATATCACATCGGCAAATATGGTTTACAAAGGGACAGGTTTCAGGCTTCAAGAAATGTTGATGAGCGATCACCAATATATTGCATCGGAGAAAAACCTTGAAACCTTGTGACATTTCGATACACCGATAGCCGATATTGCGATAGTGCGATAAAGCATTGGCCGATCGGCGATCGGAGATCGGGTCGATCGGAGTTCGGAGGAGTATCACATCTGAAAAGCGAAGGATGAGCGAACCCGATGATAATTATAGATGCAGGCTTATAGATTTTGAAGTCCGACCTTATGGTTCGGCTGCGGGTTTTCCCATGTAATCCTGTGTATTCTAATTATATGAATGGTCTTGGGTTTTTAAAGGAAAACCCGATAAAGTGTTGTGGTCTGGGTTCTGAGGCTTAAGCACATATTTAATGCTTCTGATAATTAGTGGGCCCATAACCCACAGGCCTCACGATCAAAACTTATAAAAAAAGGGATTTTGTCTTACCCCCAAAATCTCCTTTCATCAAATGGTATCAGAGCAGGGAAAGGTTTTCCTGCGAGAAGGAAGAAGGAGTGCAAGCAGAAGGAGAAGAGGTATAGTTGATGAAGCTTGAGAGTTTATTGTCTTACTTTCGTGTAGAGAATGACAGCGAAAGGTGAGAAGACTTGCAGCAACCTAGAGCATGGAGTGCTCATATGGTTCCTGAGGAGAGAACCAGATAGATGCCAAAAGACTAAGCTTAGGAGAAAGCTTGGTGAGGTATCGTGTAGCAGAGAAAGACTGTTACTGTAGAGGTTGGTTGCAGCTCACAGAAGATCATGAAGGCTTTTCCACTGAAGAAGTGGGTAGAATTTCCAAGGATAAGGAGAAGCATATGACCAGGGGGGTCTGGTGCAGGAGCATCTGACCCCCCTTAATCAAAAGAGGAATCCAAAGTGGAGAACAAGAGGGCGTGGACCATTGGAGCAAAACTAGGAAATTCTATTTAAAACAGAGTAAATGATGGAATGGATAAAAGTCTCGAGAAGACTTGATTTAATATAATCTACCATATATATACCCATATAGCGAGTTGTAGAGATAATTAAGGGTTGTTGAGATATTTGTGAGAGGAGATTATGGAGAGATTTGATCGGATCCTTCTCGTGATCTGATCCAATATTTCATATATATTTGATGAACCTGCGTGTTCAGTAAGGGAGAGACGAGACATATATAAATAGAGATTTAGATTAATCAAAATGTAGTCGAGAGGGAACTTGTTTCTAAGGCTGAAATGCCTTACCCTGTATTCAATATTGTATAATGAATAGATTATGTGTTCTGTGGATTTCCGTGTGTCTGTATAATTATGCCTTTTTGAGTTATCTTTGTATATATGTGCTGATGGCTTAAGTCCCATTTGTGGATTGTTGATCGACCATCGATCAGTGTAAGGATCAATGGCGATCCAATATTAAAGAGAGTTAATTGTTACCTGAGAGTTGTGCGTGTTGTAACAGAGCATGGCAGAGAACCGTGATTTTAACGTAAAATCCATCAAGGGCAAACGAGATCAAGCCAAATAGGAATGGGTCAATACACAGGATCCGTTGGATCGATATGATCAACGGACAAGATCATATCACTGAGGATAGAGTTGCATCAATATTGCATCGGCAAATATGGTTTACAAAGGGATGAGCTTCATGCTTCAAGAAATGTTGATGAGAGATCGCCGATTTATCGCATCAGAGAAAACCCTTGAGACCTTGCGACATTGTGATACACCAATAGTTGATATTGTGATAGTGTGATAAAGCACTGGCCGATTGGTGATCGGAGATCGGGTCGATCGAAGTTTGGAGCAGTAGCGCAACTGAAAAGCGAAGGATGAGAAGACCTGACGATAACTATAGATGCGGGCTTATATATTTTGTAGTCCAGCCTTATGGTTCAGCTGCGGGTTTTCCCGTGTAATCCTGTGTATTCTGATTAAATGAATGGTCTCGGGTTTTTAAAGGAAAATCTGATAAAGTGTTGTGGTCCAGGTTATGAGGTTTAAGCACATATTTAACGCTTCTGATAATTAGTGGGCCCATAACCCACAGGCCTCAGGATCGAAATTTATAAAGAAAGGGATTTTGTCGTACCCCCAAAATCTCCTTTCATCAAGTGGTATTAGAGCAAGGAAAGGTTTTCCTGCGAGAAGGAAGAAGGAGAAGAGGTACAGTTGATGAAGAGGAGAGTTTATGGTCTTACTGTCATGAAAATAAAAACAGCGGAAGGTGAGAAGACTTGCAGCAATGTAGAGAATGGAGTGCTCATATGGTTCCAGAGGAGAGAACCAAAGAGATGCCAAAAGACTAAGCTCAGGAGAAACCTTAGTGAGGTATCGTGTAGCAGAGAAAGATTGTTACTGCAGAGGTTGGTTGCAGCTTACATAAGATCATGAAGGCAGTTCCACTGAAAAAGTGGGTAGAATTGCCAAGGATAAGGAGAAGCATATGACCAGGAGGTCATAAATTTTTGTGCCTCGGGAGTCTGATGCAGGAGCATCTGACCCCCCTTAATCAAAATAGGAATCCAAAGCAGAGAACGAGAGGACGTGGACCATTGAAGCAAAACCAGGAAATTTTGTTTAAAACAGAGTAAATGATGGAATGGATAAAAGTCTCGAGAAGACTTGATTTAATGTAATCTGCCATATATATATAATATATATATATATATATATATATATATTAGCGAGCTGTAGAGAGAAGTAAGGGTTGTTGAGATATTTGTGAGAGGAGATTATGGAGATATTTGACCGGATCCTTCTCATGATCCGATCCAATATTTCATATATATTTGATGAACCTGCGTGTTCAATAGGGGAGAGACGAGATAGATATAGATAGAGATTGAGATTAATCAAAATGTAGTCGAGAGGGAACTTGTTTCTAAGGTTGAAATGCCTTATCCTGTATTCAATATTGTATAATGAATAGATTATGTGTTCTATGGATTTCCACATTTCTATGTAATTATGCATTTTTGAGTTATCTATGTATATATGTGTTGATGGCTTAAGTCCCGTTTGTAGATTTTTGATCAACCATCGATCACTGTAAGGATTGATGGCGATCCAATATTAAACAGAGTTAATTGTTACCTGAGATTTCTACGTGTCATAACAGAGCATGGCAGAGAACCATGATTTTAACGTAAAATCCATCAAGGGCAAATGAGATCAAGCCAAAGAGGAATGGATGGGTCAATACACAGGATCCGTTGGATCAATATGATCAATGGACAAGATCATATCGCTAAGGACAAAGTCACATCAATATCGTGGAAAATATGGTTTACAAAGGGGCGGGCTTCAGGCTTCAAAAAATGTCGATGAGCGATCGCTGATATATAGCATTAGATAAAACCCTTGAAACCTTGTGACATTGCGATACGTCGATAGCCACTATTGTGATAGTGCGATAAAGCACTGGCCGATCAGCGATCGGAGATCGGGCCGATTAGAGTTCAGGGGAGTAGCGCAGTTGAAAAGCGAAGGATGAGCAGAACCGACGATAATTATAGATGTGGGCTTATAGATTTTGAAGTTCAGCCTTATGGTTCGGCTGCGGATTTTCCCGTGTAATCCTGTGTATTCTGATTAAATGAATGGTCTCAGGTTTTTATATTAAAATCCGATAAAGTGTTGTGGTTCCGTTTCTAAGGCTTAAGCACATATTTAACGCTTCCGATAATTAGTGGGCCCATAACCAACAGGCCTCAAGATCGAAATTTATAAAGAAAGGGATTTTTCCTTACCCCCAAAATCTCATTTCATCATTAGAGAAGATGAAGTACCAGAGATATTAAAAGCTTGTCATGATGAGCCATGTGGAGGACACTTCACTGACAAAAGAACTTCCGACAAAGTCCTTCTCTTAGGATACTATTGGCCTTCCCTTTTTAAGGATGCAAAGGAGTATGTCAAGAGATGTGATAGTTGTCAAAGGATGGGGAAACTTTTTCCCTCTGATGAAATGCCTCTACAGCCTCAAGTACTTATTGAGCCTTATGAAAAATGGGCTCTAGATTTTGTTCGTCCAATTGATCCACCATCGAGACAAAAAATGTGCATTCTTGTTTGCACTAATTATGTTACAAAATGGGTAGAAGCTAAATCACTTCCTTTTGCTACTGAAAATGTTGTAGTTTCATTTCTTTTCGAGGATATATTTACTCGTTTTGGTGTCCCAACGGAAATTGTAACAAATCAAGGTACTCAAATCACATCCAAGTTGGTACAAAAGATAATGGAGGAGTACAAAATCAAATTTCATAAGTCCTCTCCATACCATCCACAAGAAAATGGACAAGTGGAGTCCACCAATAAAGTAATTGAAGCAATTCTCACCAAATTGTGCATCTACATAGAAGAGACTGGGCAAAAAAGCTTCCAGAAGCTTTATGGGCATACAGTACCACATGGATAAACACTACAGGGCATGCTCCCTATGAACTTGTTTATGGGAAGCAAGTCCTTTTTCCTATTGAGTTTCAAGTAAAAACTTTCAAGACAATAGTTAAATTGGGTCTTGATCTCTCAAAGGCACAAAAACAAAGAATGGAGCATCTAAATGAAATTGATGAGATAAGAAAAGATGAAATCCAAAGAACCAATCAAGTTCAACAACAGAGATCCGAATGGAATGATAGATATATCAAAGAACGAAAGTTTCATCCAGGAGATTGGGCATTAATTTTTTATTCAAAGTTCAAATATTTCCAAGGGAAATTTCAAACTCATTGTCTTGGGCCCTATGAGATTGAAATAGTCTTTGATAATGGTGTAGTTGGGATCAAAACTATTTATGAAGAAAGGACCACCTTTCTTGTGAATGGTCATCGATTAAGAATCTATTATAAGCCATTTACAAAGGAGGAGTTTATCAAACATTTTCAAGACAACATTGATTTCCAGTTGGTTAAGAAGGATTTTCCTTCTCCTCAGACTTGACTCATAAGCCTTTTTCTTTTGTAAAAAAAAGTGTGTGTGTGTGTGTGTGCGTGTATATAATAAAAAATTTATTAACATGAAAACCAAAACTATTGGCATGTTTATACAAAAAATTTAGGGTGAAAACCAAGTAATTTTGGCATCCTAAATTTTCTTTCCCATTCCCATTTTTTTTATCACTCTTTTTCTTTCTAGAATAAAATAGCTACAGAATTGCTAAGAATCTGCAGCTTTGACAAAATTTTGCAGTTGATGTTTGACAGGGGCTACTAATTGGAGCAATTGAAGAAATGATCAAATCCATCCTTGGAAGCACCTCAAGGCAATACAAAAAGGAGAAATCAAATGTTATAATCATCAATTCAAAAGGTATGCAAATGTTTAATTTAATAATAAGGGTCAAAACATTAGTGTATGAATTATATGGACATTAGACCACCAGTTCAAAAACCATCATTTCAGAAAGTGAGGTCAAAATATCTTTGTCATATCAAAATAAAAGTTGTAAACCGGCCATTCATTCCTCATCATTACACAAACACTTGTCTCAAATTTCAAATTCATTGTTGAAATTGCACAACTCACATCCATTCATACCCTAATGGTCACTTCACTTGTTTTTCCCTTCGTTCTCATTTATACTCTCAGCAAAGCCATTATCTAGAAACCTTGACTCATACCCTGTCAAGAAGCGAATTCTGAGGTAAAACTTCTCAACCATGGGCGTCATAGTAGGAACAGAACCAAATGGAAGAAAATTCATGTAAGGATATCTATAGGTGAAGGAAATGTTGCAGAAAGCACAGTGGCTAGAGTTCGTGGAAAAGTTTCATGGTTTTAACAAGGAAGTAACCAAATCATTTTCCATAGCTTTTGATGGCATAGAGGTTAAAATTGGAGACATCAAGTTCGTATTGACAGAATATCTTATTGTTGAAGCTACCAGACTGTCAAGAGTCGAAGAAAAATGGTTTAAGAACAGGGACATTGAAGGAGAAGAATGGAATACTTTCTTGAAAAACCCAGGTATGGATATCACTATTTTTAAGAAAATAATTCCCAGTACAACACTTAAGGGTAAATGGAGAAATTTGTTGCTAGTAATTCAAAAATTTGTCACCTATGAAGGAAGATTTCGTTTTATGTTCTTTTGCCACATTCATTTGATGATGCATTTTCTCGAAGAGAATAAAATCAATCTTCTTTATTTTATGTTAAATAGCATAAGGAAAATGTATGGGAATGTTCAGAAAATTATCCAATTCAAAGAAAACACCATGTATTACCATGGCCTTATAGAAATACTCATTGACTTTCATCTTGAAAGACTAGGAGATAATTGGGATAGCTTCCTAGTTATAAATCATTTTAAGGAGGAGGATCAAGAGCCACCTAACAGCAGCAAATAAAAAAGAGTAAGGAAGAGAATATCTGAGAATCCTATTAAAAACTTACCTCAACAAAAACTACAGGAACAGTCAAAAGATGAGACTCCTATTGCAAAAAATTTAGGAAGCATTCAAAGGCAATATGTTAGAAGAAAGAAAACCAGTAAAAAGGAAGAAAGCACATCCAAGAAAATAGAGGAAGCTAAAACAAAGAAGAAAATAGTTAAAACTAAAAACCCTCTTCCATCAATTATAAGAAGAGACAAGCTTAATCAAAAACCATCTCAACAATCTATTGTCGTTGTTAATTTGGAGGAAGATGAGAAAATGAAAGCTCCATCACCAACTGTCATCTCACATATTCATAGCCCAGGCATAAAAACACCAGAAATAGATCCAGTACAACAAGAAATTTATGACTACAGTGAGTCTCTAGAGAAGAGAGCTACAGAAAAATCATCTTGTTCTACAGCCCATGGAAAATAAATCCAGTCTAACAGTCTACAACAACCTCCATTCGTGAAAACTCTGGAAAAAAAAAAATAAATAATCTATAAATAATAAATAAAAAAATAAATTATAAATAAAATAAATAATATATATAAAATAATAAATAATAAAATAAAAATAAATAAATAAAAAATAAAAAATGAGTTGGAGACACTGAATAGACATCTGAAGAAAGAACATGAGACATTAAATATGCAGAATGAGATACAAAGGGTTGAGAATGATTACATTCTTCTACCTATGGGCTTATGGTATGAAAAGAATAATAAATTAAAGAAAAAGAATTAATCTCTAAAAAAGAAGGTCATGAGTCTAAAATGCAGGATTTTGGTGAAGAAGCCTAGAATGACAGTTGAAAGAAAGAAGATAAGAATGACAAACTTGGATGTTCTAGCCCAAGTTTCTGAGAGAGAGTGGTGATAGAGAAAGACTTCTAGTTTTGAATTTTTGCATGAGGACATGCAATGGCCTCCATGTGGGGGAATGTTGAGCCTCATGATTGTTTCATTTTGACACTCTCCCTTACCTATTTTTCCTTTCCTTGACCGTCATCATCAACTCAATAGGCATTAAACTACAAGTTTTTTGACATGGTAAGGTATTTAATTATCTTACCTTTCATATTTAATAATGTTCCTTATTATTGAGTTAATATTTGTATTAGCTACCAAATTTGCACAATTCTGCAACGAATCTATGTTTCTATAGCGAGTTCCATGGTTTACTAGGATCGGAGGTGCCAACCAAGAGAAGAAAGATATGGATAGGTGGAGATTGATCCCTTTAACTATTTCCTCCTGTTCATCTGAACCAGATCATTAAATGATTGTTCAATTGTGTGGTCAAAGGGAAAATTCAACTTGTTGCTAAAGAGGCGACCAAGCAGCCAAAATTCATACGCTTCACAATTTTCTTTCCCAAATAACAAATCGTGAGAAATGACATAGTGATATTTGTTAGAAGCTTGATTTAGAACTCTGTTAGCTAAGGTAGGCGTAAAAACCTCGAACATTTATTGACACAGGTTTTTGTAAATATCGTGCAGTAAACATGAACAAAAGGTAGATTTATGTATGCGACAATAATGTTTTAAGACTTTGTTTTACTTTGTTAATGAAGAAAATTCTTTGAAGTTTTGATGCATAGCTGAATATTCGATTGAATTTCTATGACCACCTGTTTGTGGAGGGCCCCTACAAACAGTGAAGGTTTTGCATTCTCATATATTTTCTTTATCATTTCTTACAGTTATTCATACGTTTTAGAATTGATTTGCAGTCTTGATTTCAATCAGATAATGATAGCAATATTTCACTAATCGTTCTTTTTTTTTAAGTTGATTTATAATGATGCTAATGGTAGTGTAATTTCTTTTCATAGATTTATTTATGATTTCAAACAGTTTCATTTCAGAGCTTGATAGATTTCTTTATAAGTTTCATTTTACAATATTTCATTTCAAAGCATGTGTGAATTCTTTATTGTTGAAAATAATACTGAGAGGGGGGGTGAATCAGTATTATCAGGATAATTATTCTTTTTCAAAGACAACTGATATACGCTACTTCAATTTAATAAACCTGCGTATGTACGTTGTTATGCAGAAGAAAACCCGCGTATACAGAACATGCTTTTATTTTACTTAATATTTCTGATGATGATTGTTAGTCAGTGATGCAGAATCCAATAACAATATCCAGAGACAATAAAACAGAGTAGAAAGACAATCAGACACAAGAACACAAGATATAAGGTGGAAACCCAATGTGGGTGAAAACCACCTGCTGCAATTCGTCTCTATCTTTCTTTTAAATTAGAAACTTCTGTTTACAATGTACTGGTGCAGTCCTTTACCAGTACGCAGGCTGCAACCTGCAGAGAGCTACAACTCTCTCTCATTTTCCAGCTTTCCTGGAAGGGAGCTACAACCCCCTTTGCTCTTGCACTAGCCAAGATACTAGTACGTAGGTGCTGGCCTACAGAAGGCTACAACCTTCTCTTTCTTCCAGGGACCACTTCTCATCAATTTTCAGACTGGATCCATGAACATCAAACAATCATCAAAAAATCAACCAATCTCCTTTCCACCAACTAGATCTGAAACAAGTAGATACTCCTCTGACAGCTGTACACCGAAAGCTGTACCAGAAACCATATAGCAGAAACGGAACCCAAAACCCAGCAGCAATAAGCAGAAACAGCCAGATCACAACTTAAAGCATATACGCAATTTTAATAGTCTGCAACTTGCGTGCATATGCCTCTGTGTATGGAACAACCTGCATATACGCGCCTTTACTTCACCTAAGCCGCGTGTATACGCGCCTTCGCTTCACTGAACCTGCGTACAGATCTATAAAGAACAATGCACTCTTCCAGATATACAATCACTAAATAACCCAGATTATCAGACTTATAGATCAGACGAGCGCCACATCAAGCAGATCAAATTCATACAGAGATATTATCATTAAGCTTAAAGATTATGACCCATGATAAGACCTTGTCCTTCCTTTTGTGCTAAAGTCCCTCCTTCCTTCAGATCCAGATCTGCATCACCATCCAATATACCAGCTCTAACACTTTT
>APFE031613923.1:280112-317373 GCA_000404065.3 Pinus taeda
GTGGCTTACACCCGATTGGTCCATGAATTCTATTTAAAGCGCATGGAGGGTCATTTGTAGGTTAACCGTGCATGAGAGAAGCTTATGTAAATTTTCATTCTTTTATTAATAAATTGCCTGTAGTAGCCCCGTTGGCGCAGGCCGTGGACTGTTTCCCTCTCTGAGGGTTTTAACCACGTCAAAATACTGGTGTATTGATCTGTGATCTGTTTGTGAGCGGTGTCCTTTTGGTGTTCTGTCTGAGGAACTTACCCTGTAAATTCCTACACCTCGAAGGTCATACTCAGTGAACACCCACATGGGTATGTACCTTCAGAGACAATGATGAAGGTGTCTATAATCATTGGTCTTGCTAACATTGTGATTTGACCTATTGAGAGAGAGATGTCAATCAAGGCCTTGCTATGGAAACAATGTTGGTTATTATGATGTTATGACAAATGGATTGACAATCTGATTTCTCTTATGTGAATTCTTCATATTGAAAATGGCCAAACACCTTGTAATGATTTATGAATACCTCCCTAATTAAGAGGGAGTGTTGAAGAAAGTGTAGCTAGGTTTGGTCTTCATAAATGCAATTTTGATCTTTGTACTTGTAAAAGAAAAGAAATATTATTTTGTAAATTATAAAAATGAGTTTCTTTCTCATTGCATAGGTCTAGCACATGTTAAAGTGCTATAGGAAATTCAAAGAGTCAAAGTAAATGTTGAAAACCCTTAAGGGCATGTTACACCATGTAAATTTATGTATTCGAGTCCAAGAAAGACCTCCAAGCGAAGGCACAAGCCTCCTCCATATGTCGGCCTCATAAAAAGGACTAATTTGAATCTCCAAAGACAAGTCAGCCTAAAGTGATCAAGTCGGCCCAAAATAGGAGGATAGGCCACTATATATAGTGTCACTCATCCTCACCAAAGCGCAGCAAGTCATCTTTGAAATCAGCAACGAAGAAAGAAGAGAAAAGGGTACGAAAAAGGACGAAGAAAGGTGTCTCTCTTACAGCGAAGGAGGGATAGAAGACCGAGTTCACAAGGCATATTTCAGGCCTAATTACAGTGACATGTGCGAAGAGAAGGAGGCTCAATCTACTGTCATAACTAACCACCTAGTACAATCATACGAAGAGGCTTGGTTGGGCTAGAAAAAGAGTGCCAATTAGGCCTCTTACTCAAGCGAAGGAAGGGACTCTCAAGCGAAGGTAAGAAAGCATGCAAAGTTGAAATTCTTGAAGGTATCCTCCACATGTGCGAAGAAATGAAAGACATACTTCTATTGTTCTAGATTTGCAACCACAATGAAGAAAAGAGAGCTAGGTTGGGTTAGTAACAAAGTCTTCTCCTTGATTAAGGAAGTCTCTATCTCAAGCAAAGGAAGAGAAGAAGTATCTCTCTTCTAGGGCATACAAACTAGGGCTATTGCGGTAAAGTTGTCAGTTGTCAAAAGGAGGAGGACGAAGTGTTGCAAAAGGAAGTGATCTCAAGAAAGGATTGACTTGTGCTTGGAGGATCTTCTTGTCAAGGGTCTAGGTTTTGGCATTTGTCAATTGAAGCTTCAATAAGAGAAACTTAAGGGTTTTCCTCTCTAGGAGAGAGAGGATTTGCCCTGGCTAAGAGCCAACACCTTGCGTTCTTGTCTATTTTGTTTTGGTAACTGTTTGATGAAGTAAGAGAACATGCACTGATAATAATAAGACAAGAATTTGGTAATAAGAAAAATAAAAAGTACTTCACACATTGTTATCATTGCTAGAAGAATCTCATTATAACTCAAATGCCCTAGATTCTTCAACACCTCTCACACTTGCGTAGAAGTTGAGATTCAACATGCATAAGGGGTTGTTCAGGTTCGAAGAGCAAGGTTTCTAGTTGAGGGTTCAATCCAAGATTTTTTTCAAGGGTCGTATAAGATATTCAAGTGCCTAGCAATTTTCAGGAATTCATTGCAACTTGTATGTTTCTCTGTAGGGTCATTTACCCAATAAGAGATCCCTCATTATTCTGAGGATAAAAGTGAAGACCAATTGGAGGGATCTTTTCCCCGTGATTGATTTCCTATGTTTGCTTCAAAGATTTAATTTTATAAATTAAAAATTCCATTGTATTTTCATACAATGATTACAGAGATATTTTGTGGGTTATTAAAATTACTAGGAATTAAAACTAGATCTAGAATTTATAATTAACACAAATAACATTATGAACCAACTCAAGGGGCTAAGAAACATGTCTCACATCATAATACCTTAAAAAATTTACTTTTGGGTAATCATTTAGATCTTTTATAGCTCGTCATTAATCAAAGAGGACATTGATACTTGGTCATATGTCTGGTATTTACAAGGGTGGAAAACCATCCTACTCAAGTGGAGGGGGGCCAACATGCAAAGTGCACACAAGAACTAAGTCACTCAAGTTCAATGACAGCGTAAATAGATATTTCATAGAGTATTCAAAAGTTTACCTAATAGACCCAAGAGAAGTAGATATGTCAACTTCATCCAAGAAAAGAAAAGAAAAGAAAAAACAACTAGTAGCTACCTTTTGATGGAAGACAGTAATGACCTTCAAGGTTTTAACCCTAGAAAAAAAGGCTATGGCCTTAAACATGAGCTTAAACCTTTAAAAATGCATTGTGAGCCCTATATAAAAGAGGCATTGACCTTTAAGAAGGATTTAAACACTTTAAAAAACAAACCCTAGGAAACCCTAAAAAAAAGAGATCATCGAAAACACCTTCATTCATCATTAATAGAGAAGTGACAAGTAATGCCTCCTGAACCAAAAAAAAATAGATTAACAACCAAGTTAAGTAACTGAGATTCACAACTGCTATATATCTTGTCCAGATTCACAAAAAATAGCATCAAAATAGAATAAAATTGACCACCTCAAATTCTATAATAAGAGAATAAGCCAACCTAAAGGTAACTACAATTTGAAAGAGAAATAAGCCAAGATGAGCACAATCCTAGAGACGGTGAGCCTAATAATAAGTGCATGAGAAATAGAGAGAAACACACCCATGTGCAAAGAGCACAACACTTGATAAGTGTCCTTAGGTAAATAAAACTCTTTACTTAGAATGGAAAAGAACTACTCAAAAACAAAATTTGTGTTTATACACAACTTAAAGAGTAGCACACTTTCCTCCAAAGGAGTTACGAGCCTATATACAATGTTAGCCTTAAAATAACCCTAGAAATATAACAATTCAATATAACATTACTCTACACCTCGCCATCCATAGCAAGAATTATGAGATGCCTATAAAAAGGATGGACCACTTGCACGAGAGACCAAATTTAAGAGGAAAGATGTTGGTTGGGTTGAAAGTGAGCCTTCTTGGGTCCCCTTAAAGATCCTAACCATACAATTGGAAAAAAACACATTATTTATGCAATTCATGGGCATGCATTAGTACACCAAAGCCTATCCCTAATGCGATTGATGCACAAAAGTAAAGACCTCATATGGGACAAGATAAACTTTCTTGGACCAACCTCAAATCTATCACCGAAGATTTGATGGAATTTTGTAAAGACGTCCCAAGCTAGTTGAGATCAATAGTAGTTTGTTCACCACTGAGAAGGCCACTATGAAAGACAATTGACCAATGAAAGTTGCCTACTCTCTTCCTATCATTGTTTGGACAACTATGGCTTGCTCTTGTTTTCCTTTCTATCTTTTGTTGTGCTTGAATATCCATTGTTAAGTTATCATGTTTTGCTCTCCTTTGCAAATAATTTTGTCATCCATCCAAATACATCATACATAGGATGTTCTGTGATGTGATTAGTGTTTTGAATGTCTATATAGAAACTATGTACATATTTTTTAGTTCGATAATTGGTCTTCTTATATTATTTTGATAAAATTATATATCCCCTGAGTGTTAGCCATTTAAATAATGTTAATAATACTCTATTATAATTTTATATTTTTCATTAATCCAAAAAAAATTACCAATATATATGTCACAACCAACCTACAAAGTTTCTCAAATTCATTTCGAAATTAAAAATGCTTTTCATATATGTATTTTAGTTTGTTACTACATTGACTCAATTTTGTTTGTATGTAATTTGATAATACATTGATACAATTTCAATTGTAATTAGGTTGCATCCATCTCCATTTCAATTCAAAATAAATATTTAGTACATATTTTCATTTTACAAGACACAATTTCCTTTACAATTAAATTTAAGAAACTTGATTTTACAATAACATGTATAGATATCAATAAATCTTTGAATGTTTCTTACTTCATGCCATTGATCATGATATTTCAAATTACAAATATTCAATATTAATAATTAAACATTGTATTTACCCAATCCATCATATCCACGTTTACTAAAGAATCAAAATAAAGATTGTGAATTTTAAAAGAATTTTTAAAAGGCAACTTTCAATGAGTATCCACTTTGAATTTTGTATTCTATTAATGTAATGTAAACTCACACACAAAATTTAAACAGTAAACTTCTTATTTCTCAACAACATTAACTTCTACAATGCAATTTATACATAAGATTATAGCACCCTTTCTATAGGAAAAAGATCCCAAGTAACAATACAGAGACATAAATTTGGAATCAAACGTATTCAACAGAACATAAAATGAAAAACAAATTATAAAAAATGTTTTAAGTTAAATGGAAAGGATCGTAGTTGACACACAGCATCCAATCCCAAAAATTGGTTCAAATTATGGGATAAAGCAATGAGGATGTATGCATTGACTAAGTTAGACAACTGGCTTGTTAGATTGGATTGTGTTAATGACAATTTTTAAAATGGATTCTGTTAATGAAAACAGAAATAAAAAGGCCAATTAAGGTTATTTCAGATGAATGAGAGAAAAGAATGGAATCCACCGCACCCAAATTCAATTCCCAAAAAAAACATGATAAATATTAACCATATAAATATATTAATATATTTAATAAATTTTTCAAATAAATTTATATACCAATACTCAAGGCAAAGCCCTATGAGATAGAGCATTATGTTTCATAACGCAACATCTTACATGTACTTGAATCCAACTAATTCCTTTTATAAAGTAGGACTAGTATTAACTAGAGCCATGCAATGAGCTTTCTTATCAGTCGAATAACGTTTAATTTTCCTCGTTGACAGTCTTTTGCTAATCACTTGTACTACTTTTGTATTTGTGTTTGGAATCAAGAAAATTTTCCTCGTTGACGGTCTTTTGCTAATCACTTGTACTACTTTTGTATTTGTGTTTGGAATCAAGAAAACTAAGTGACTTTCACATAATAAATACACTAACTCTTGCCCTCCTAGTCAAAGGATTCTATATTGTGAGGAGCGAACCATGGATTTTAATGTTTCCATAATGGAAGGCGTGTTCTAACTAGTCTGAAAAAATTACTGTTCACAAACCTATTTAGAAAACGACAAAATGTCTTTTTAAACAAGCCTTTCTCATCCTCCATCATTTATAATCTCATATAGTATTCAATTTCAGTGCTCTCTTTTTTGGGCTTCAAGGTACACACATTCATAACCTGCGTCACAGATTGCAGCTATATACAATATAGATAAGAGGACACATTTCTATATCTAAGATTCCATATACATTGTAGATAAGAGAATACATTTCTTTATCTAAGATGCAAAGTTATGCCTATATTTTTTTTCATGTTTTGATTAATTTAAGCGCAGTGATACTCTAATAACATTTGATACGACAAAGTTATACTCTCTCAATAACATTGATAAAACAAAGTTATGATCGTCAAATGGAAGAACATTGATTACATAGTAATCACTTGACATCCAAGGGATGTTAATGTTGGCAATATGATACATGTGTTGTATTTAATGACAACTCACTTGTAGCAAAACAACTCACTTGTATATGGTAACTAGATGAATCTACAAGAGAGATATCAGATGTAACAGAATTCAAGGCAGTTGTGTTTACAGATGTGACAAAACGCAGGGCAGTTGTGTTTACAGATGTGACAAAATGCAGGGCAATTCAAAAGAATCATTTCAAAAGTGACATAATGCATAGCAGTGGTGTTTACAGATGTGACAAAATGCAGGGCAGTTCAAAAGAATCATTTCATAAGTAATATAGAAAATCATATTATAACAAATCTATTCAAAGGGAACAGAGTAATGGTACAAAAGAATAGGATGAAGGAACCAAGGACTACAAATCAGAGTCACGAAATTGAAGAAAGAGAATGGTTTAAGAAGTAAATGTTGATTCACCTTGTCCAAGTAGTGTATACATGCAGACTCATGGAATAGAAGAAGCATATACGTATGCACGCACTATCACAGAAGGAAAAGCGCGTATGGGATGGAAAATCAAGGCTTTGGTCCGAGGTATTGGTCCGATGTTTTGGTCCAAGGTATTCAGTTCGAAGTATTTGGTTCAAGGTATTGGTCCTAAGTGGTTTTGGTCCAAGGTATTGAGAAAGGCCTAAAACTATATGAGGAGAAGATCAAAGGGATAAGTGCACAAGTAATGAATATCTTACGAAGTGTTAAATCAAAAGCAATTATGCATGTTATGGGTTTCTGACGCTTTGCTTGATCTAGACTAAATATGCACCTGAGCGTTTGATGATGGATGAGATCTAATGATAGATCAAGATCATAATGACTTATCATTATGTGATCTGATAATAGATGGACTAGATCTGATTGCTAACACATGTTTTATCCTTTATATGTCATGATCTTGATATCTCTGAAGTCGGGAATTACAACGAAGTTATAAAAAAGTATTTGCAAATCTATACGTTGGTTCGCTTTGGTAAAGGTGCGTATACAAGCTGGTTCAACTCTTCCAAGTAGTGTATGCAAAAAAAAAGCTTGATGTTCAAGGATGACTGATCTATCAAATCAGTGTTGTCTTTTCACTGTTGTTTATCAATGAAGTCTTCTTAGATTTGAAAGTAAAATTGAATGCATAAAAATTTTGTGTCTCATTGATTAATTGATTGAAAAAGAAGGGTGATCCTTGTTGCTATTTGTTTAAAACTCTGTAATATGACAATAGATCTTTAGAGTGTCACTGATTGGTACAGTTTGTGGTTAAGAGGTTTTATGAGTTAGTATCTTTAGAGATATACGCAGGTTGGGCAAAAAGAAGTAGCACATACACGCATGTTTGCTTCATTAAAGAAACATATATATTCTAACACGTCTTTTGAGGTTATAGTTAGCTCTGATTGTTGATGTAGTGTTCTGGGTTCAAATCTGTGTATTGGTTACAATGATCTCTCTGTTCTAGTTGATTGATTGAATTTGATTAAGTTTGAATGAATGGTTGATTCAGTGGTGTCAAAGGTTCAGTGATTGTTTGATTCAGTGGTATTAGAGGTTCAGAGGTTTCAGTGATTGATTGTTTCAGTTATATCAGAAATTGATGGTTGTGTTTCAGTTATATCATAGATTGATTGGGTTTCAGTAATTGGTTGATGCAGATGTAATTGATGGTTGTATTGCAGTGGTAAATGATTTTGAGCTTCAATGTACTAATGGGACCAGTATGAAAATTTGATGAAACGATGTTTTCATGTGCACTGTTGTGTATCAGGAGCATCCAGTTTGAAAATTTATGAAACATGGTCCTTGGAAGAAGAGAGAAGGTCGTAAGCCTCTGTACTGACGCCTACGTATTAATAAATACATTGGCTAGTACAAGAGCTAGAGGGTTGTAGCTCCCTTCCAGTAGAAACCGGAAAACGAGAAAGTTGTAACATTCTACAGGTGGGTCCCTGCGTACTAGTATGAGTCTGCACCAGTGCAAGATTGTAAACGAATTTTCTTATTATTAAAATAAGATAGAGACGACAGCAGCAGGTGGTTTTCACCCACACTGGTTTTCCGCCTTAAATCTTGGTGTTCATGTGTGTTGTTTATGATGGTTTATTTTGTTATTACTGCACATGGTTACTGTTCAATGTTTAATAAAGTATTGATGACCTGATTAAAGATCAACATATGATGAATTAATTGAATCATAAGTTTACTGGATATGCGTTGGTTGCCTTAAGAACAATCGCATGCACATGCGAGTTCCCTTCACTAAAGTAACGTATATAAATCTGATTATGGAAATGAAAGAGATTGATTTGTAAACACGTATTCACCCCCTCCAATCCCCTCCAGCCCGCTCAGTGTTATTCCCAACAGTTAATTATGCTAATGCCTTGGAATTTAGCTTAGTCACAAGCTCCACAGTGTTAATTAATGGATTAATAAAGAGTGGAAACCCTGTGTATTTTTAAAGAAAACTGGCAGGAAATTGCACAAATCTGGAATGGAACGTTTTATACTAGTAATTAAAAATAATTAAGTACTTCAAGTATTAACCTAAAATAGTTAACACTTGAGAGATGATGGTGTAAAGATATCGATTCTTGGTTGAACTATAGAAGAATAAAAGGAAAAAGCCATTTGTACTCTACTTCGAAAAAGCCATTTGTGCACTACTGATACCATTAAATAGATCATATGAACTTTCTGATAAAATAAAGTGAGAAAAAATAATATATGATCTTTCCATATGAAAGTATAGACTGAAAAAGACTCTTAAAATACCCTTTCCGTGCACATAATTACAATTTCAAAACATTTTAACATTACGAATCATCCTAACTTGTGAACTCATGAAAATCAAAAAAACCCACCAAACTCTCTCCAAAACCAGAATAATCTACCAGGGTTTCTCTCCAATTTTTCCATCTTTCTACAGTAGAAACAAAATGTTAAACAAATCTATTAATTGTTTCCATAAGTTTCAACATATCAAGTTGGTCTCTGGTTGATCTATAGAAGAATAAAAGGAAAAAGCCATTTGTACTCTACTTTGAAAAATCCATTTGTACACTACTGATACCATTAAATAGATCATATGAACTTTCTGATAAAATAAAGTGAGAAAAAATAATATATGATCTTTCCATATGAAAGTATAGACTGAAAAAGACTCTTAAAATACCCTTTCCGTGCACATAATTACAATTTCAAAACATTTTAACATTACGAATCATGCTAACTTGTGAACTCATGAAAATCAAAAAACATTTTAACATTACGAATCATCCTAACTTGTGAACTCATGAAAATCAAAACAACCCACCAAACTCTCTCCAAAACCAGAATAATCTACCAGGGCTTCTCTCCAATTTTTCCATCTCTCCACAGTAGAAACAAAATGTTAAACAAATCTATTAATTGTTTCCATAAGTTTCAACATATCAAGTTGGTCTCTGGTTGAACTATAGAAGAATAAAAGGAAAAAGCCATTTGTACTCTACTTAAAAATCCATTTGTACACTACTGATACCATTAAATAGATCATATCAACTTTCTGATAAAATAAAGTGAGAAAAAATAATATATGATCAGTCTATATGAAAGTATAGACTGAAAAAGACTCTTAAAATACCCTTTCCGTGCACATAATTACAATTTCAAAACATTTTAACATTACGAATCATCCTAACTTGTGAACTCATGAAAATCAAAAAACGTTTTAACATTACGAATCATCCTAACTTGTGAACTCATGAAAAGCAAAACAACCCACCAAACTCTCTCCAAAACCAGAATAATCTACCAGGGTTTCTCTCCAATTTTTCCATCTTTCCAGAGTAGAAACAAAATGTTAAACAAATCTATTAATTGTTTCCATAAGTTTCAACATATCAAGTTGGTCTCTGTAAACGATTATCAACATCATCATTATTATGTGTTACTATCATATTTGGATAAATAAATAAAATATATGTGATGTGTTACTATCCTATTTGGATAAATAAATAAATAGATAAAATATATTTGTTTTGTCCTTGTACATCTTGTGCCAAACTCATGTGTCAAAGCAAACATATTGCATTGAGATCATGCTCTTGCAACCTTTTTTTGATGAATAACCTGGCGAAAATGCCCGCCAGTCTTACAAATACAAAGACCACCAAAGCTTCATAGGTAACAAGCAAAACCTTATCAGTATCATCATTATTATTTGTTACTATCCTATTTGGATAATAAATAAATAAAATAAAATATATTAGTTTTGTCCTTATACATCGTGTGCCAAACTCACTTGCCAAAGCAAACATATTGCATTGAGATCCTGCTCTTGCATTTTGAGTAAATAAGCTGGAAAAAAATGCCCGCTAATCTGACAAAAATACGAAGACCACCAAAGCTTCATAGATAACAAGCAAAACCTTCACTGTTACCCTACTCCAGGATGCCGACCAAATATCAATTAAAGACCCACTGAAATCCCTGGAGTAACAAAGAAAGTAAAAACTTCATCGAGAGCCTGCACGAACATTTTTAAATTAAGAATAAAGAGCATAAACCTGAAAGCAAAAGCTTTTTCCTTAACGACAACTAGAGCCCGACCTCAACATTCAAGTCACTATTTAAAGGCCGCGTTGCTCAATAAGTGCATTTCTAATAAATTGATCTTTAGTCTTAATCTACCATTACATAATACCTTAATTTTAAACAATTGTGTTTCCATTTTTATTGCCACGAAAGTTTCATTTAAATCAGCCAAGGCCTCTATTAGGTCATACCTGCAAGACTTTCATTTTCTACTAGTTATTTTCTATAATTATCATCACGGGAGTTTCAGTTTAAATATGCCAAGGCTTCTCGAGGATTTTAACCGTAAATCCGAGGAGATCAGCATTAAATATCTAACATAAAATTCAAATATTCATCCAGCTGCCTGCGGTGAGTTCAAATTCTAGTCAGGTATCATTACAATCTCTTCTTAGGAGCTATCATGAATTTCTCAAACACAACATTTTGTAAAAGAACTGATATAAAAGGGCTATACATACACAGCCGTTAATCAGGTCAATGTAGACGGCAAAGTAACAATAAACTAGGAGAACAAACAAAACTGGGGAATACTAAATCACACTAGACAACAAACTTCCCAACATTATCAAGGTAACCTTGATAATGTTCACGGCATCGTTATTAAGAAAATGCTTTAATGTAGTAGAGATAACATATGTGTAGAGACAACATACCTCATTATGGCTTCATCTCATTCTATGTGTTACAAAGTTAAAAACACTTTCGCTGTCAGAAAGGAAAAGAATTACCTACAACTGCACTGGCATCAATGCCAAACAATGACGAAAGGAACGACAGAGTAAGTGCATTAAGACAAGTTACATAGCTGCAGTTATTGACTACGCACTCCAGCATCATTCAGTTCTCTCAGAAGGGCTCTTGTCTAAATGTGTTGATCGGAGAAAAATATGTTACAATCTGTCACTAATGCAAAACTGCACAGAAAACCTGTGAATCTCAGGCATTATTTATAGTATCCAACAGAGTATACACATTGGGTTGCCACCCTAATTCTCGATTCTCTCTTAGAAACTTGTATGTTTTCACCTGACCGAAATACATGCTAAAGATTTGGCTGGGTCGTTTGAGGATTAGACTTCCATGAAAAGATCCCAAGAGAGGAAGTCAAGTGAAAGTTAAAATTAGGGCTGACATTACCGTGAAGGTCTGAAGGAAGAATTGTGGTTTTTCAACTGGAAACTGCACCAAACTGTGATGTGGAAAACACCTACAAAGCTTCTTTCAGTTGGAAGGTCTTCAATATGCGCCGAGCTTTGTCATATTCATTTAACTCAACTAACATCTTTTTCAGCCGACGAGCAAGACCAGATATATCTTCAGTGCTGGCACCTAGTGCTTGCTTTTTCTCAAGCTCTTTTCCAAGAGTTACTATGTATTCAACCAGAGGAAGCAATTTGCAGCTGTGGAGAAGAAACATGATGAATCAGTACAAATTCATATTTTTTAATAAAGGTGGCAAGTCAGGACTTCTTAACAAAAACAGCAGTTTGCTACTAAACTTTGTGCATCCTCAGTCAAATTTAATCTTACATGCATTAGAAATATGGACATTGATAACTTTATGCTTTAGTTTAAAAACACAAGCCATGTTCCCTTGACCAATTCTTCATTGCATTATCAATTAGTTAAGGCCAAATGCCGAACCGAAATTTAATAATCTCAGGTACGTTAGAACTTTGAATGCTGATAACTACATGTTTTGTTTAAAAACATGAATATATGCCCTTCAACAATTCTTCATTGCTTCATCATTAATTTTTTTCAGTCATCTAATGCCTGTCTCGAGTTTGAGCCTTGTGAGACTCCTTTCTAATATTAACTAATGCAAACACCGTAGACTATTAACAGGTATGAATGTGGAGGTAATAGGCACTCTTGAACAGAGGATTAAAATGCAAAATATTTAATAAGAAGTCACTCAGCAAAACTAGCTTGCATTATTTTACAAATTTTCCCTCGCGGTTCTCTCTTCTCAAATGAATAAAAGAAATCACTGGACAAGAAATCATAGAAATAATAGAAATCAACAAATCCCCGGGAGTTATACAAGTTCAACTTTCATAAAATATTGAACACACATGGAACAAGCTAAAAAAACTACAGCTCTTTTTTATTATAGAGGACAAACAATTCTGGTTCAGGTAGAAGGATGGGCCAAGTTTAAAGTACTGACACTGAGTTCATGAACTTAGTCTTACAACTATTAACTGTTTAAGAATTATATACTTGTTGTACCAAGAGACACATTCTACAGCCCAATATGAAAGATATGTGCAACATACCATAAAGTTGATGTGGCATAAGTCGACAAAATAATAATAATAACATTTAAGTCAGCTTGAGGTCTTAATAATAAGCATCAAGGGCTGAGAGAGGTCAAATCTTTGAAAGGGAAACCATTCCTCAAATATTTGCACTCTAAAAAAGAATTGAACTTCCAGAAATTTGATCCCCTCAGCACCTGATAGATCCAGATTAAAAATGGATCTAGGCTGCTTCGAAGTATGGACCGAATGTTTCCATTACCGCTATTAATATTGTTATTGGTATGTTATTCCGTGTCATGTATTATGGATTTTTTGACAAGTATGGCCCTGATAGAAATGAACAAATCCCTGGGAGTTATACGAATTCAATTTTCATAAAACAATGAACACAAACATGGAACAAGCTAGAAACACTAGTTCTTTTTTATTACACAGGGCATGCAATTCTGGTTCAGGTAGAAGGATGGGCCCAGCTTTAAGTACTGACACTGAGTTCATGCCCTTAGTCTTACAACTATAACTGCCCTTAAGAATTATACAATTGTTGTGCCGAGAGACATTCTACAGCCCAATATGAGAGAGATGTGCAACATAACATAACGTTGATGTGGCATCAGTCGGAGAAATAAAAATAATAACCTTTAAATCAGCTTACTATCTTAATAATAAATCAAGGGCTGAGAGGGTCAAATCTTTGAAAGGCAAACCTTTCCTCAAATATTTGCACTCTAAAAAAGAATTGCAATTCCAGAAATTTGATCCCGTTAGTGCCTGAAAGATCCAGATTAAAAATGGATCTAGCTGGTTCGAACTATGGACATATTGTGTTACCATTACTACTATTAATATTGTTATTGATAAATTATTGTGTCAGGAATTATGGATTTGTTGGGGAGTATGGGCCTGTTGTTGCCATTACTGTTATTAGTATTGTTTGTTATTTTATCGTCATTTTCATTTTCATCATCATCATTATTATTCTAGTAATCCATGCAAAGGTGGATAACAAAGAGATTGATAAATTTTTCAACAAAGGATCAATCAATGTAGGGATATTCGCTTTATCAATCAATGTAGGGATAGTTCAACTATATTCGCTTTTATGGATAAATGATCTTGACAAAAATAAGTCAAGAATCCTATTGTATACTTCAAAAGGATCTCAATTTTAGATTACTGAATGGCTTTGGTCTGTGAAAACCTTCATCTAACCTCAAAAATATCTTTAAACTTGTAACAAAGTTTCTGTTCAAAGACATGTTAATATGAATAGCCATGTTTGCTTTTAACTGGTGATGCCTCCTTTTAAAAGAATTTGTGCCTACAAGTATTTGATCACATATGATGAGAATATGTGATCAAATATTGGCCTCTAATCTTAGCATAGAAAAGCTAATTATCACAGTATTAAACAGGGATGTGTTTCTGAAGGTAGGGATACACCCCCCATGCTCCGAGGACATGGGTACTTAAGGAGGACATTCCCCTATCACAATATTAAACAGGGATGTGTTTCCGAGGGTAGGGATACACTCCCCATGCTCCCAGGACATGGGTACTTAAGGAGGACATTCCCCAACGTCCCTTTTTTGTGGGAGACGCAAGGAAATGCACTAGGGGAATGTTCCCCTCAAAATTGAGTCACTCCACACTTCCTTTTTACCAAAGGCTGTTGCCCCCATCCCTCATCATTATTGGTAATATTAAATCCTTGAAGTCCTTTCATGTAATTTTTTAACATTATCATGAATTGTTCCATATTTCAAAAAGGGAACCAAAAAAAAAATTGGAAGGATGGAGAGCAGCGGCTAGGGTTTCTGCAGCTCTCTAATCAATTGTGAATTCCAGCAATTCAGAGAAGAAATCTGTTTCTATTAAAGGAATGGAAGCTCAAGCCTTGGTTTCGTACAGTGCCATGCTAAAATCAAGATCTGTTCTTCTGGTTGTTCAAGAAGCTCCGGCCTTTAACGTTCCTCTAAAATAGGATGCCTTCAGCGGTGAAAAAAAAATTCAGAACAGGGTTTGGTCCGCAGATTTAATGGTTTTTGGCCATGATTGACTGATCTCCACAAATGGATCTCTAAAACATGGAAACCCCTTTTGTCTGATGATTTGAATATTTACCCCTTGGCTCGGGATTTTTTTGTTGTGGTTTTTGATAATATTGAGGATAAGCAGAATATCTGTTAATCTAGGCACTGGTTTTGGGGCAGTGTTGGCCTTTTCAGGCAGTCTTGGTCTCCCACCTTTGACTCAGTTACGACATCAATTTCCACAGCTCCTGTTTCAGTAAGACTCACGAATCTTCCCTTGCATCTTTGGAACCTCCCAACGGAAATGCATTGGGGAAGTTTTATTGCCGCAACCCAAAATCTAAATATTTTTATAAAACCATTTATGCTCAAATATGTGTTGAGATGGATTTCCACAAGTGTTTTCGTGCTGAGATTAATCTGACGGCTCCCGACTATGTGTGGGTAAAAAAGATCGACTATGAAAATGTTTCATTTCAATGTCAAGTGTGTTATAAAACTGGACATGTAATCAAAAATTGGCCAAAGCGTTTGCAACTTCTTGAGCACATCAGGCAGATAAGGAAGAAATTGAAGACAGCAGCACTCACTCATTGAAGTGTGATCCATCACACACAGCATAAATGTGAGTTGGATTCAAGTAGGGAAGAAGGGAAAAAATATTTTGCCAAGGAAAACCAGAAGCCAATCAAAATTAAATAAAAAAAGTAGTGAAAAATGGAATGTAAATGTATTTGAATCTTAGAAGTATTTTGGAAAATTTTCAGCTGGAATGGGACTGAAATTTTTGTATCATGGGATAATCACTTTAAGGATTGGATTTAGCCTTCGTGCTCAATCTCAAACCTGCAAGGAATACTGATAATTTTGAAGAAATGTAATGGTTCTGGGCCGGATCCCAACTTTCCCTTTTAATAAAACTCTCATATCTGTTTCTTTGAAAAAAAATATTATCATGAATTGTTTCAGGATGTTTAAGAGTGGTCCCAACATCATTGGACTTCATATGGAGAAATTAGAATTTCTTATTTCATTCAGTATTCATCAGACTTGATCCTTTTCAGATTTTCAGTTTTGGCCAGATTCAAGTGGTTACATTGGCTCTATCATGTATGAGTATGGAATTGACATTAAGTCAAGAGCACGAAGCCCTCTATGCACCCCAATGTTTATGCCATAATTTTAGCAAAAAAAAGTATTGCCTCTAAACTTGGAAAGGTTTTCCTATCCTCTATTTTTTCAATTTTCTAAATATAATGAGATACAATGGCGATAGTCTGTAAATGATTTATGATTTACTAATTACTATCTTACATTGTTATGTATAAGATTCTAAAATTTCAATGATTTATCATTTATGTTTCAAGTTTCATATAATCTAGTTTAATCCTTTTTTAGTATTTCAGGTGGGATCCACTATGTTGAAGACCCTGACATCCCCTAAAATTTGGGGAGTGCTTTTAGATATCAACTACATGTGTCCCCCGACTCCCACATCCCCACATCTCAGAGAATTGGTGGAACACTGAATTATCATGATATTAGGAGTATGGCAACAACTAATTATATCCAACAATGGCCTCTGTAAAAGCTTCTTCTACAAATTTTTCCCTATGATTCTAAACCTGAGAAAGAGATTGATAGGCCTTGTGCACTTTGAAGTGTTGTGCAGAATGAAGGAAATCTAGCAGTGGTTTATCCTAGTTATAAGACACATGATTTTCTGAATGACTTTTTGCACACCTGCCAAAACTTAATCCATGGTTGCACATCTCAGAGAATTGGTGGAACACTGAATTATCATGATGTTAGGACTATGGCAACAAGTAATTATATCCAACAATGGCCTCTGTTAAAGCTTCTTTTACAAAATTTTCCCTATGATTCTAAACCTGAGGAAGAGATTGATAGGCCTTGTGCACTATGAAGTGTTGTGCAGAGATGAAGGAAATCTAGCAGTGGTTTATCCTAGTTATAAGACATGATTTTCTGAATGAATTTTTGCACACCTGCCAAAACTTAATCCATGGTTGCAAGAGAGATGGAGTTCTTTAAAAGCAGATCAACTATCAAAACCACACTGGGAAGCTCCTAAAATTGCAACAAAATCAGAGCAAGGCAACCAAAAGGAAGGCAATCTCTTCTCTGGCTAAATTCTTAACAAGAAGAGCACCATGGCAGAGCTCAAGATCTTCAACATTGTCAGATAAATTGCAATCAAATGACTGTGTAGATGTTGGAAACCGTGAGAATATAGAATGAAGTTGCACAAGCAAATGCCTTGAACTGATGGACTGTCGAGATGTGATAGCCCATTCCTTTCCAGAGTTAACAATTACAAAATGTCTCTCAAATTTACTTAAACTTTGCTCAGTTTTCCAGAAAATGTATCAACAAACTGCAAAATATTGTGTCACCTTATTGAGCAGCATGTTCAGACTAGTAGGCATAAGGTGGCCTTTTTATAGAGACCCAACTGACAAATTGACAGCTTCTAAGATAGAAATTTTAAAAAATCACATAATTGTGTCTAACCTAAGAGGGTTTCCTTGGCAAAATAAGATAACTCTTTCAAGAGAATTCAAACGCATGTCTACTATATATTGTCCAAGAACTGGTAATTTCATACCTTAGGACCTTAAATTATCCAAGAGAGGAAACACGTCTACTATATATTGTCCAAGCAATGGTAATTTCATACCTTAGGACCTAATATTTTAATTATCTAATAAAGAAGACCTATGATTTTATCAAAACCCGATCTGACATGATCATTCCTCTAAATAAACATCCAAATCCATAAGATCACCCACTATCCACTCTGTCAATTAATTTGGTTTGCTTCTCTTAACTATGATGGGGGCATCATCATATAGAGGCAGAAGTATCAAATGTTGTCAAAGAAACTGCAGGATGATGCCCGTGAGCATCTGGAAGGGGCATTGTAGAGGAAATGGATAACATCAAGGACACTCCTAAAAATTTCGTGATGTGTCTTTTATTTATGAGATTGATGAGCTGCAGCACACCATCAGTGAGAGCAAAGCCAAGATTAATGAAGGCAGCAATACGGTCCAGGAAATACCTCCAGATCAGTTAAAAAAACTGTAAATGCAAGTCGATAAGCTCAATCACTAAACCACAACAGTTTAATGGAGGTTGAGTAAACTACTAAAAAGGCAGAGCCTTAAATATGACTTTAACGACTTTGTTTGGAGGTTGGGCTTCAATCACGGTTTTTCCTGTTGTGCATCCTTCTCTTTATGAAAGTAAACGTAACAGTTAGTGTTTATATCATAGATGAATAATCTCCAATTAATTGAATTAATCCTGATTTGTTAAAATTGGCAATTAGGGCCAAACTCCACATAGGTCATCTTATTTATGACAGCTGATATTTTTCTTGGATTCCTCTCTCCAAGAGGTGTAGGATTGATCTAAAGATCATCCAATTCTGACATGTATGAATGAAGTTATGAATTTATTTTGATTATGGACAAATTGTCAAGGTCGGCCAGCAAACTTATGTAAGCTCCAAAGCCCAACAGTCACGTCTATTCATCTTCAACATTTGCTATAAATACATGATGCCTTAGCCTCATTTGGACACACTCATCCTCGCACATCTCTCTTTCCTCATCTGATTGGGTACGCATTTTCTGGGCAGCTTTCTCTCACATGTGCGAAGGAAAGGAAGACGAAATTCTGTTTTGGAATTGACCAGCGTTGACCCGTTTGACTGCGTTTTTTGGTGAGATACTTCTGTTTGGGCAGGTTGCATTTCTGGGCACAGAAATTGAGGTCAAACTTTGACTTTGACCATCATTGACTGCAGCTAGGGCTGACCGCAGGGTTGGCTGTTTGACCAGGTTTGACTGGACTGTTTTGAGGGCTGATTCATCTTATTGTTGGGAGGCCAAAGTTTACTGAAGTTGACCATTTTGTTGAGGGTCAAATATTCCCTCTTGACCAGCGTTGACTTTTCTGGTTAGGGCTCTTTCACTGCTGTTACAAAATATCAGATTTGTAAATTGTACTATCTCTCTCTGCTGAACTATTGAAGACTAAAAGAAAAATTGATCAAGGGTTTCCCCACAATGGGATTTGTCCCTCGGTGGTGCCACATCTTGTGTCCTCTTGTCTTGGCTTGTCTTCCACTGTTTATGTTTATGTTCTATCTACATTTTACTATCATGTTGATGTGATTGCTACTCTGGATATTGATATTGGGCTAATAAAGAAATTGAAGTAAAATTGCTCTAAAGCATAAAATATACCATTGTTGCCTAAAATTAGCATGGTATCAAAGTTGAGGTGAAGACAAAGCCCAAGCAAGAGTGAAAGAGCAATCATCAAAGACAAGTTGGACAAGGAGAAAAGGCTCTATGGTTTCCTCATCCGGCTGAAGACAAGCTCCATGATAAATCTGACTATCATGGATGGAAGATGTCCCTTGATTTGACCTTGGAAGAACAAGAAGTGGATTATGTGAAGGGTAAAATCCCTAAGCCTCCTTCAAATGCACCAACTGTTGCAAAGACCAAGTACAATAGGGCTGAAGTCAAAGAAAAGAAGATTATCAAAGATTCCATTGACAAGCGTCTGGTGGCCTACATCTCCGAATGGAAGACCTCCAAGGAGATCTACGACAGGTTGATCAGCGTGTTCAAGGTTTTAGTGATGCTAATCAAATTTTATTTCTCAAAAATAAGTTGAAGGATATTAAAGAGGGCAAAGACAAGGATTTTCAATCCTACTTCTTAAGGACCACTGAGAGGTCATTCCTGACAAGGAACTTACTATCACTACCCTTGGAGGACTCCCACCCGAGTGGTATATATTTAGAACCACTATTCTCAATAATGATCGAATTCCAGGGTTTGAAGAATTGATGTCGAGATGCATTCAAAAAGAAACAAGAATGGTGTAGCAAGAAATGCCTTCTAATAGAAGCAAACCCACTACATTCTCCGCTCATGCCAAAAGGAGAAATAATGCAGGGTCTAAAGGTCATTTCAATGGAAAGCCTGGATCTAAGGGAGGGAGGAAGGAAGGGCAGGTGCTTTGTTTACAATAAGTTTGGCCACTATGCAAGGGAGTGTCCAAATAGAGGGGACACATCGCATGATGATAATCACAATCATTCCAGGGGCAACTTCAACAACAACAACAATCAAAGGAATGGTAGGTCCAATGGCAAAGGAAAAAGGAATGCAAGACATCAAGGAAATGGTCGACCCTCCAAGAAAGCAAGGAACTCCAGGTATGAAGAATCAAATGTTGTTAACAATAAGCAAAAGGAGTACTATCTTATATCGACCCTCTCCACTACCTCTCCCATAAACTCTTTGGGAGGATACCTATATTATCTCACCTTTACGGATGATTATTCTCGCAAGCCCTGGATCTACTTCTTGAAAAAGAAGGATGAAGTGTTCACCTGGTTCCATCACTTCATAGCCTTGATCGAAAACCAATCCGAGAAGAAAATCAAGATATTGAGGACTGATAATGGGACTGAGTACAAATCCAATGAATTCCGAGATTATTACAGAGAAGTTGGCATTAAGAGGGAGACAACAACACCATACACTCCCAAGCAGAATGGCGTAGCTGAAAGGAAGAATCCTACTATTGTAGAAGTTGTTTGTGCCATGCTTCATGATCAAGGGCTTCTAAAGTTCCTATGGGATGAAGCTGCAAATACCGCGGTGTATGTTCAAAACCAATGCCCTCATCAGGCATTAGACTCCAAGACTCCCGAGAAATGTTCACTAGTAAGAAACCCGATGTCTCTCATTTTAGAATTTTCGGAAGCCCCGTATATTTTGATGTATCAGGGGAGAAAGGAATCTTTGTGGGCTATAGTGAAAATTCTAAGGGTTATAGAATTTATGTGGCTGGTCAAAAGGAAGCTGAGATAAGTCATGATGTCACCTTCGATGAACATATGGCCCTCAGCAAGATCAACAACCTTCCTATCCCAAGGAAGGGAAAAGACGCTGACACCGGAAAACAAGGTGCAAAAGAAGATGAAATGTTAAAATTGGCAACTAGGGCCAAACTACATGTGGGTCATCTTATTTATGGCAACTGATATTTTTCTTGGATCCCTTTCATCGAGAGGTGTAGGATTGATCTAAAGATCATCTGATTCTGATAAGTATTCATGGAGATATGAATTTATTTGTGTTATGGGACAATTCGTCAAGGTCGACGAGCAACCAAATAACCCCCATGTATGCTCAACGTTTTAGTATAAAAGGAGGTGACTTGATAGTCATTTGTACACACACTTCTTGTGATTTCTTCCTCTCAACTTGTCTTTAGGTTTTTGGTAGGAGGAAGAGATCCTAAGAAACTACGCAACCCTAAGGAGAGGATGCCCTAGCTCAACATTGTCATGGAGAAGGAATGCCCTAGATCTACATGCAGACAATGAAGAGAAGGCTCTACGTCCTAATATGGTAGCCTACATGGAGGGCAACCCTTATGGTGGACACAAGTCTATACACTATCCATATCAAAGCTACCCTAAACACTATTCATAATATAGCCACCCTAAATATCTTTGTTTTAGCCGCAGCAAAGAGGGACAGAACAGCGTGGGTTGTTTCAAGGTCATTGTGAAGGCTGAGTTGTTGTTAGGAGGGCTGAGGTACCTTCCTAGAGGGCCGAAGCAAAGGAGGTTAGTGTCAATTCGTTTAGTGTTTGATGTGTGGGCTAGAAACTCAGTTTGGAGGAGGTCGTATGCTAAAGCAAGGTTGTGTGGGAGACCGCAGGCCATACCACCATGACAAGGGATAACGTGGAGCTATTTAGGGGCTTTCTATCCCCAGAACAACAATGATGGGAGCCACCACTTCTCCAAGGGTAAGCCGCAGTCAAGGAGGGTTGTTTTGGTGGCTGATCAAGGGTTATTACAGCAAGCAAATATGCCCTAACCAGTCACAAACATTGCAGCAATGCCACATGGTGCAGCAATCGTTCATGGTGGATACATGGGACAACGAGTACATCATGCAGCAATCATAGTGCATCAATGGTACTTGGGGCAGCAAAGGTACTTGGTGCAGCAAGTACATGGAGCAACAATGCATAGCATAGTACAACAGTACAATTATAGGTACAGTCATGATTAGTGAAGCATGATGAGATCCAACACAGTGATGATGGGTGTAGCATGGTGCAGTGCAATGAGGTGCAGCATGATGATGAGGAGCAGCACAATGATAGGGGCAATGAGGTGCAGCAAACATGGTGCAGCGATGGTTCCTGGTGGATACATGGGACAGCGAGTACATCATGCAGCAATCATAGTGCACCAATGGTACTTGGGACAACAAAGGTACTTGGTGCAGCAAGTACATGGAGCAGCAATGCATAACATAGCTCAGCATAGTACAACAGTACAATTATGGGTACAGTCATGATTAGTGAAGCATGATGAGATGCAGCACAGTGATGATGGGTGTGTTATGGTGCAGCGCCAATGAGGTGCAGCATGATGATGAGGAGCCGCACAATGATAGATGCAGCATTGTGATGGAGTCACCTGGGAGAATCAGTTTAAGCAGCGTGTCTTCAACTGAGTTCAGCTACCTCATGTATCATCATCTACTTAGAGATGATATATGCTCTTATTTAGATAAGTCAAAGTGTTGACTTCTGTTGTATATGTACTATCTCTCTCTCTCTCTCTCTGCTGAACTATTGAAGAACATACAAGAAGAGTTGCTCAAGTGTTTCCCCACATTGGGGTTTGTCCCTGGCTAGCGCCACATCTTGTGTCCTCTTGTCTTGGCTTGTCTTCTATGGTTTATGTTTATGTTCTATCTATAATTTACTACTATGCTGATGTGATTTTTAATCTGGAAAAGATATTGAGCTCACTCTGAAAATTGAAATAAATTTCTCTAAGCATAGAACATACCTAAAATTAACATGGTATTGGAGTTGAGGTGAAGACAAAGCCCAAGCAAGAGTGAAAGACAATCACCAAAGACAGTTGGGAAAGGACAAAAGGCTCAATGTGTTTCTCATCCCCTCTTCAAATTCACCAAGGGTGTGGTCGAAGTAGAGAATATTATCTGAGCGACGTAGCGGAAGCTTCTGATGGCCTACCTAAAGATCACTTCAATGGGAAGTTCGGATCTAAGGGTCGAAGGAAAGGCGGATGCCTTGCTTGCAATAAGTTCGGCCATTATTCTGCGGAGTGTCTGAATGATAGGGACACATCACTTGATAAAGATAACAATCATTCTAGGGACATCTTCAATGATCGGAGGAATGACAAGTAATGCAGCTCATCAAGAAAATAGACGACTCTTCAAAGAATGCAAGGAACCCCAAGTATGAAGAATCAAATGTTGTTTTTGATAAGATAAAGAAGCATTATCTTATATTGGCCCTCTCCTCCAAACTCTTTGGGAATCTGGCTTATTGATTGTAGTGCTTCAAGGCACGTCATCGGATAGAAGGGTGCACTCTCTAATTTGGTAGAGATGGAAACAATCGTGGGATTATACTTGGAGTCAATGCCACATATCCCAAAAAGGGTGTAGGGAATGTTACCTCTCAATTGAATGAGGGTAACTCGATTCATTTATAAAAATCTCTTTATGTACCTAATCACAAGAAGAACCTGGTGTCCATTTCGGCAATGGAAATCAAAGGTTTCAGGGTGGCATTCATCGATGGAAAGGTACATGTTTGAAAATAGAATTTTCAAAGATGCTTTTACTCATGGGTTCAAGGTTGGCAATTTGTATCAAGTTGCAAGAAGTCCATTGGGGACCATGTCAGTTGACACATCTCATCTATAGCACCGGAGGTCTGCTTATTATGGGGCCCTACCCAATGTGAGTCAGATGGTGGCAGGGATGCCTGAATTCAAGAAGAGCATGAAGGTACATGTCCGAGATGTACCGAAGGAAAATTTTACAAGGGGACCATTCCCCTCATGTAGCAGGTCCACAGGTTTGGAACAACCCGAGGGGTTTGATATTCATGATCGGGAATCTCATGTATGCAGGTGGAAGAAAACCCTCTATGGCTTGATGCAAAACACCCCGACCTTAATATGAGAGGATTGATAGTTGTCTGATGAAGTTGAGATTCACTAGGAGTGAAGTCGATTCAAACCATTGCTTGAAGGTTGTGGATGATAGACCTCTCATACTGGCTACCTTATGAGGACGACCTCTTTCTGACAAGTGCAGACCCTCTCACTTACAAAAGTAAGAGGGAGTTGGATTCCAGTTTTGGAATGGTGAATTACAAGCTCGTGACTACCTTGATGGAGCTTAGCTTTCAGAAGTTATGTGGTTGTGATGCCGGACCAAATCTGGGAAATGCCTCTAAGTTTCATAAACTGATTCGCATTGATGTTCTTGGTGAACTTTCGTCCGGATATATGTTTTGCAATTAGCATGTTGGGCTCATATATGGTTGAGCCACAAGATTGGTGCCAAAAATCATCTGAGATATCTTCAGGGCACAATCTCTCATGGATTGAGAAACACTACGAGAAATGTGAAGCTGCATGACTATTCTAATGCTAATTAGGCAGGCAGTGTGGAGGATCGCAAGAGCACTTCAGAGTGTTGGTTCTCGTTGGGTTTTGCTTCGATATCCTAGATGAGCAGGAAGCAGAAGTTGGTTGCTATAAGCACCGTTGAGACCGAATACATAGCTACGAGTATGACCTCGTTTGAATAGGGAATGGGGTTAGGGACCACAGTAGTACCTCTCACTTGGCCAATGAGTAAGGAATGGGGTTAGGGACCACAGTAGTACTATTGATGGACGCATCGTTGTATCTACCGTACTCCCTATGCTAGGATGACCTCCATTGGTCTAGGATCAATTGGAACTGACTTCGGGTCAGTAAGAGTGATATAGCTCACTCTCTCTTGGAACTGATCTGGGATCAGTATGAGTGGTTTGACACACTCTCTTGTGATATTGATCTAGGATCAATGAAACTGACTTCGGGTCAGTAAGAGTGACATAACTCACTCTCTTTTGGAATTGATCTGGGATCAGTAAGAGTGGTATGACACACTATCTTCATATGGAACTAACTGCGGGTCAATAAAGAATGGTATGAAACATTCTCGATCAATTCTTCTTCTTCACGATTCAACAGAGGAGAACAAAGCAGAGCAGTGCAGGGCACTGAGGGCAGAGATAGTACAGTTTGGTAGATGGATCAGCGGATGGAGTTCTCCCTAGTTGAGAGGGAGTGTTAATATTGGCAACTAGGGCCAATATCCATGTGGGTCATCTTATTTATGGCAGCTGATATTTTTTTTGGATCCCTCTCATCAAGAGGTGTAGGATTGATCTAAAGATCATCCGATTCCGATAAGTATTCATGGAGATGTGAATTTATTTGTGTTATGGGACAATTCGTCAAGGTCGGCCAGCAACCAAATAACCCCCATGTGTGCTCAACGTTTTAGTATAAAAAGAGGTGACTTGATAGTCATTTGTACACACACTTCTTGTGATCTCTTCCTCTCCACTTGTCTTTGGGTTTTTGGTGGGAGGAAGAGATCCTAAGAAACTATGCAGCACTAAGGAGAGGATGCCCTAGCTCAACGTTGTCATGGAGAAGGCATGGCCTAGATCTACATGCAGGCAATGAAGAGAAGTCTCTACGTCCTAATATGGTAGCCTACATGGAGGGCAACTCTTATGGTGGACACAAGTCTATACGTTGTCCATATCAAAGCTGCCTTAAACACTGTTCATAATATAGCCACCCTAAACATTCTCTGTTTTAGCTGCAGCAAAGAGGGACAGAACAGCGTGAGCCGTTTCAAGGTCGTTGTGAAGGTCGAGTTGTTGTTAGGAGGGTCGAGGTACCTTCCTAGAGGGCCGAGGCAAAGGAGGTTAGTGTCAAGTCATTTAGTGTTTGATGTGTGGGCTAGAAACTCAATTTGGAGGAGGTCGTATGCTACAGCAAGGCTGTGTGGTAGGCCTCAGGCCATACCACCACAGCAAGGGATAACGTGGAGTTGTTTAGGGGTTGTATATGCCCAGAACAACAGTGATGGGAGCCACCACTTCTCCAAGGATGAGCCGCAGTCAAGGAGGGTTGTTTTGGTGGCTGATCAAGGGTTATTACAGCAGACAAATATGCCCTAACCAGTGACGGACATTGTAGCAATGCCACATGGTGCAGCAATGGTTCATGGTGGATACATGGGACAGCGAGTATATGATGCAGCAATGGTACTTGGGACAGCAAAGGTACTTGGTGTAGCAAGTACATGGAGCAACGATGCATAGCATAGCTCAGCATAGTACAACAATACAATTATGGGTATAGTCATGATTAGTGAAGCATGATGAGATGCAGCGCGGTGATGATGGGTGTAGCATGGTGTAGTACAGTGAGGTGCAGCATGATGATGAGGAGCAGCACAATGATAGGTGCAACATGGTGATGGAGTCACCTGGGAAAATCAGTTGAAGCAACATGTCTTCAACTGAGTTCAGCTACGTCATGTATCATCTACTTAGAGATGATCTATGCTCTTATTTAGATAAGTCAAAGTGTTGACTTATGTTGTATATGTACTATCTCTCTCTCTCTTTGTTGAACTATTGAAGAACATATAAGAAGAATTGATCAAGGTTTCCCCACATTGGGGTTTGTCCCTGGCTAGCGCCACATCTTGTGTCCTCTTGCCTTGGCTTGTCTTCTGCGATTTATGTTTATGTTTTATCTGCAATTTACTATTATGTGATTGCTAATCTGGAAAAGTTATTGAGCTAACTGTGAAAATTGAAATAAATTTCTCTAAGCATAGAACATACCTAAAATTAATATGAAACGATGTCGAATGTTGATGAACCTATGGATCCTATTGATCCTCCTCCTTAAGAGCCCTCCTCCTCCAAGAGGAGACCCTCATGGCTTAGGGAGACTCTCGAAGATGTCAAGAGAAATATTGCACCAAAGGGGACTTTCTGTGAAAGCAAGAAGCCGAACAAGTATCAAGGATACTTAACCGTCATAAGCACTATCATTCAAAATGAGCCTTCATCATTTGAAGAAGTTGTGAAGCAACAAGTATGGAAAGATGCTATGAATGAAGAATACGAGTCAATTATGAAGAATGATGTCTGGGATGTGGTTCCTAGACCCCAGGACAAATCAGTTGTCACCTCTAAGTGGCTCTACAAAATCAAGCATGGAGTTGATGGAAGTACAGAAAAGTTCAAGGCTCGTTTTGTTGCTCGAGGCTTCTCTCAAAAGGAAGGTGTAGATTACAATGAGATATTTGCACTTGTTGCTCAATACACCACCATCCGCTCAATCATAGCCCTTGCTTCCTCACAAGGATGGAACCTACATCAGATGGATGTCAAGACTGCTTTCTTGCATGGTTCGATCAAAGAGGAAGTCTATGTGGAACAACCCGTGGGGTTTAAGGTTCATGACTAGGAATCTCATGTATGCAAGTTGAAGAGAGCTCTCTATGGTTTGAAGCAAGCACCCCGGGCTTGGTATGAGAGGATTGATAGCTATCTGATGAAGTTGAGATTCACTAGAAGTGAAGTCGATCCGAACCTTTACTTTAAGGTTGAAAATGATAAGCCTCTCATACTGGTACTTTATGTGGACAACCTCTTTCTAACAAGTGCAAACCCTCTCATTCACAAATGTAAGAGAGAGTTGGCTTCTGAAGTTGAGATGAAGGACCTAAGACTAATGCACTACTTCCTAGGGTTGGGGGTCTGGCAAAATCCAAGAGAAATTTTCATATCTCAAGGAAAATATGTTGTGAAGATATTGGAAAGATTTGGGATGGTGGACTGCAAGCCTGGGCCTACTCCGATGGAACTTAACTTTAAGAAGTTATGTGATAGTAATTGGGAAATGCTTCTGAGTATCGTCAACTCACAAGAGCACTGATGTTCTTGGTGAACTCCCTTCCGGACATATGTTTTGCAATTAACACGTTGAGCCAATATATGGTTGAGCCTCATCATATACATTGGATTGGTGCCAAGAATCTTTGAGATATCTTCAGGGCACAATCACTCATGGATTGAGATACACTGTCAAAGATGTGAGGTTGCATGGTTATTTAGATGTTCATTGGGCTAGCAGTGTGGTGGATCGCAAGACCCAAGAGCACTTCTAGATGTTGTTTTTCTTTGGGTTCTGCTTCGATATCCTGGATGAGCAGGAAACAGAAATTGATTGCCATGAGCACCGCCAAGGCCGAAGACATAGTTGATAGTATGGCCTCCTGTGAAGCTGTCTGATTGAGGAAGCTCTTCAGTGAGTTGTTTGGACATGTGTTGGATACCACCGTGATCCTCTGTGACAACCAGAGTGGCATGCTATTATCGGAGAATCCCTTGTTTCATGATCGCTCCAAGCATATAGATATCAGGCACCACGTTATCTGAGATATGGTACAACAAGGAGTGATAAGGCTCCATCACATTGGGACTAATGAGCAAGTCGCCAATATTCTGACAAAGCCCCTAAGGAAGGTAAAGTTCCTGACATTCCGAGAACAACTTGGAGTCATGGAGAGACCCTCACAAGAGGGTCCTGTATGATTTGGACATTGAGCTCCGGGAGCTTCTTGGAGGGATGAGCAACCATACGGTAAGTGGTTCAGCCTTCCCCTGTGATCCGTGTGGCAACATGTAGGCAGGATGAGTGGTTCATCCTTCTCCTGCTAAGACATCCTACCCATGCAGTTTGTAACTCATGGAAAGTACCTCTCATCTAGCCAATGAGTAGGGAAATGAGGATAGGAACCATATTACTACCGATGGACGCATCGTGTACTACCGTACCCCCTATATGCTAGGATAACCGATATTGATCTGGGATCAATGGGAACAGACTTCGGGTCAGTAAGAGTGGTATGAGACACTCTCTTTTGATTGGAACTAACTTCGGGTCAGTAAGAGTGGTATGAGACACTCTTTTATTTGGGACTGACTTCGAGTCAGTAGAGAATGTATGATACATTCTCGATCACTTCTTCTTCTTCATAGTTCAGCAGAGCAGTGCAGAGCAGTGCATCAATGGCAGAGATAGTACAGATTGGCATATGGATTAGCAGATGGAGTTCTATCTAGTTGAAAGGGAATGTTAAAATTGGCAACTAGGGCCAAACTCCACATGGGTCATCTTATTTATAAAAGCTGATATTTTTCTTGGATTCCTCTCTCCGAGAGGTGCAAGATTGATCTAAAGATCATCTGATTCCGACATGTACAAATGAAGTTATGAATTTATTTTTATTATGGACAAATTGTCAAGTTCAGTCAGCTAACTTATGTAGGCTCAAAAGCCCAATAGTCACGTCTATTCATCCTCAACGTTTGCTATAAATACATGATGTATTAAGTTATGGTATGTTCTATGCTTATCAATGTTGCACTAATCGTTATCGGGATAATATCGGCACGAGGAAAAAATCAGAATACAAATAAACAATTAAAAAAAAATCGTAATAATTGGAAAAAAATCGGTAATAATCGGGAAAAAATCGTTTGGTACAAAAATATTCATTTTTTTCAATTTTTTTAATATATAAACCATCTACAACATAAAATAAATACATTGACACATAAATATGATAAAATAACTAATATATAAGATGTTTAATATCATTTCTAGTGCTAAAATCACACATAACAGTGAATCATGTCCTGAATAGTAAGTCCTGACTCCTGAGTCCCAACTCAACCTCAAAATATCAACAAAAAATATAATAATGTATCTCATATCATGAGTCATAATGTCATATACAATGAAATGAACCAAATGACTAAAGTCTAATAACACTGATTTCCTTTGCCCCTCTAGATGTAGATGTCGGTGGAGTTGGCAAGCCACAGTAGACTATGGAGTCTGCTGTGCTCTAGAAGCTGAAGAACTAGGAGCTACAAGAGGTAAACCACATCCTCTACTTGTGACAGGGGTAGCTTGGGTCACCTCCTCCTCCTCAATATATATATATATATATATATATTATATATATATATATATATATTTATTTTTTTCCACGTTCTTTCCAAAATCGCCTATTTAAAAAAAAAAGTCTAAGTACTACTCGCGATTTTATCTTTTCACTGAAAAAATCGCGGAAAATGATAATATCGCTATTTTAACAACACTGATGCTTATAGCAGTTTACTTATCTTTCTTATTATCATCCACAGATTAGCAATCACATGTACATAAAGTAAAGTGCAGATAGAACATTAACCGATCGATAGAAAGCAAGCTAAGACAAGATACACAAGATGTGGTGGCTAGCCAAGGACAAACCCCAATGTGGGGAAACCCTTTGATCAAATCTTCCTTTATCTTCAATAATTCGGCGAAGAGAAATAGTACATAAATCTGGTTTACATCAGCCACAATAAACCCTAGATCAACCAAACTAGGGCAAACAATATCTTGCAAATCGACCGTCGAATCGGCTTGATTCCTTCACCAAAAAATGCGGCCTTCAGAGGAGATCCAAATTCACCTACAGCACAGTTCTAAGAGGCAGACTGATGGTCAACGCTGGTCAAACTTTGGTTCTGCAGTTGCAGCACTAAATTTTGCACCTTCCTTCCACATGTGTGAGCGAAGAGTCTCTTTCTGCGCAGTAGGAGAAGAGTCTCTTTTCTGCGCAGGAGAGAGAGAGATGTGATGAGTTGAGTGAGTCCAAATGAGGAAAAGACCTCCTGTATTTATACACAGTTATTGATGATTGAATAGATGCGACTGTTGGGCTTCTGAGCCTACATGAGTCGTAGGTCGGCTTGATAATTATTCCATAATCAAAATAAATTCATATCTCCATAAATGCTTATCGAAATCGGATGATCTTTAGATCAATCCTACACCTCTTGACGAGAGGAATGTAATAAAAATATTATCAACCATGAATAAGATGACCCACATCGAGTTTGGCCCTAGTTAACACTCCCTCTCAACTAGGGAGAACTCCATCTGCAATCTATCTATCGGTCGCTACTATTCATCCATCAAATGCACTGCCCTGTACAGCTTGACCCCTGCTCTGCTTTGCTCTTCTTTGTTCTGTTCTGCCCTGTTCTGATCTGTTCTGCTCTGCTCTACTCTGTTCTGCTTTGTCTGAATTATGAAGAGGAAGAAATGATCGAGGATGTATCATACTGACTCAAAGTCAGTGTCGGAGTGTGTACCACTGGTCCCAGACCAGTCTGAACCGACTCAAAGTCAGCGTCATAGTGGGTACAACTCCTACCACCCGTCTCAGACCAATATCATCCTCCACTGACTCAAAGTCAGCCTCAGAGTGTGTACCACTGGCCTCAAAGTGTGTACCACTGGTCCCAGACCAGTCTCAACCGACCCAAAGTCAGCGTCATAGTGGGTACAACTCCTACCACTGGTCCCAGATCAATGAAGGTCATCCTAGCATAGGGAGTACGGTAGATACAGCGATGTGTCCATCGGTACTACTATGGTCCCTATCCTCATTTCCCTGCTCATTGATCAGATGAGAGGTACTTCACATGAGTCCCAGACTGCATGGGTAGGATGCCTCGACAGGAGAACTAATCAATCTTGTCCTCACATGAGAATTAATCATCCTGCTACACAATTGTCATACAGAACACATCATCCAGACCTCATAGGAGAACTACTCATCCTACTACATAATCGTCATGGAGAACACATCATCCAGACCTCACAGGATAACTAATCATCCTACTACATAATCGTCATGGAGAACACATCATCCAGACCTCACAGGAGAACTAATCATCCTGCTACATAGTCGCCACAGGGTGTTACAGGGAAAGTTTTGATTCTTTTACCCTGTGGTCATATGTCGCTCCAAGAAGTACCCGCACCCCACCCCCCTGGAGCTCCCAGAGCTCAATACATCATACAGGACCCTCATCAAAGGGTCTTTGAACGACACCAAGTCATTCTCGGAAAGTCAGGAATTTGACCTTCCCTAGGGGCTTTGCCAGGGTATCCGCGACCTGTTCATCTGTACCGATATGTTGGAGCCTTATTGCTCCTCGTTGCACCATATCTCGAATATAGTGGTACCTGATATCGATATGCTTGGAGCAATCATGAAATACGGGATTCTCTGACAAACAAATTCCACTCTGGTTGTCACATAGGATCACGGTGGTATCCAATGTAAATCCAAACAGCTCACTGAAGAGCTTTCGCAACCAGACTGCCTCGCAGGAGGCCATGCTAGCAATAATATACTCTGACTCGGTGGTGCTCAAAGCCACCAACTTCTGCTTCCTGCTCATCCAGGATATCAAAGCAGATCCCAAGGAGAAACAGTACCCGGAAGTGCTCTTACGATCCACCACACTGCCTGCCCAATCAGCATCAGTGTATCCAAGTAGTCTCGCATCTCCGGCAGTGTATCTTAACCCATATGTAATTGTGCCACGAAGATATCTTAACAGATTCTTGGCACCAATCCAATGTATGTGGTGAGGTTCAACCATATGTTGACTCAACGTGTTGACTGCGAAGCATATATCTGGACGGGAGTTCACTAAGAACATTAATGCTCCGACGAGTTGACGATACTAAGTGGCATTTCGTAAAACAGGTCCAGCAGCGCTACCGCTTAACTTCTTAAATTCAAGTTCCATCGGGGTAATTACAAGCTTGCAGTCCACCATACCGAATCTTTCCAATATTTTCACCACATATTTTCCTTGAGATAGGAAATTTTCCCTTGGCTTCTGCCAGACTTCAAGTCATAGGAAATAGTGCATTAGTCCTAGGTCCTTCATTTCAAATTCAGAAGCCAAGTCCCTCTTACATTTGTGAATGAGAGGGTCTGCACCTATAGAGGTCATCCACATACAGCACCAGTATGAGAGGTTTGTCATCTTCAACCTTAAAGTAGAGGTAAGGGTCAGCTTCACTCCTAGTGAATCCCAGCTTCATCAAGTAGTTGTCGATCCTCTCATACCATGCTCGAGGTGCTTGCTTCAGCCCATAGAGAGCCTTCTTCAACCTGCATACATGAGATTTTCGATCATAAATCTCAAATCCTTCGGGTTGCTCTACGTAGACCTCTTCTTTGATCAAACCATGCAAGAACGTGGTCTTGACATCCATTTGATGTAGGTTCCATCCTTGTGAAGCCGCAAGGGCTATGATCCAGTGGATGGTGGTATATCTGGCAACAGGTGCAAATATCTCGTACTTCCATTTTTCTGTACTTCCATCTGCTACATGTTTTATCTTGTAAAGCCATTTAGAAGTGACAATTGTCTTGTCCTGGGGTTTGGGAACTACTTCCCAGACATCATTCTTCATAATAGACTCATACTCTTCAGTCATAGCTTCCTTCCATACTTGATGCTTGACGGCATCTGAGAATGATGAAGGCTCATTTTGTATGATCGTGCTCATGATGGTCAGGTATCCCTGATACCTGTTAGGTTTCTTACTTTCACGGAAGGTTCCTCGGGGTGCAGTGTGTCCTTTAGCATCATCAAGTAGCCCCCTAAGCCAAGAGGGCCTCTTCCTAGAAGAGGAAGGCTCAAGTGGATCAATAGGATCCATGGGTTCTTCCACATCAGGCATTGTTTCATCATCCTTTTCTTTTGGTTCCTTGGTGTTGGCTTCTTGAGAGCTCCTTTCCATACTTGATGCTTGACGGCATCTGAGAATGATGAAGGCTCATTTTGTATGATCGTGCTCATGATGGTCAGGTATCCCTGATACCTGTTGGGTTTCTTACTTTCACGGAAAGTTCCTCGGGGTGCAGTGTGTCCTTTAGCATCATCAAGTAGCACCCTAAGCCAAGAGGGCCTCTTCCTAGAAGAGGAAGGCTCAGGTGGATCAATAGGATCCATGGGTTCTTCCACATCAGGCATTGTTTCATCATCCTTTTCTTTTGGTTCCCTGGTGTTGGCTTCTTAAGAGCTCCTCAAAGTCGAAAGATTGTCCACCTTGCTGAGGGCCATATCTTCGTCTAAGGTGACATCATGGCTAATCACGACTTCCCTTTGATCGGCTACATAGATTCTATAGTCCTTAGTATTTTCTCCATAGCCCACGAAGATTCCTTTCTTTCCAGATACACCCAATTTATTCCTTTTCTCTTTCAGCACATGAAAATATACAGGGTTTCCAAAAATTCTAAAATGAGATACATTAGGTTTCTTACCAGTGAACATTCCTTCAGGAGTCTTGGAACCCAATACTTAATGAGGGCATCGGTTTTGTACATATACGGCGATGTTTGCAGCTTCGGCCCATAGAAACTTCGGAAGTTTTTGATCATGGAGCACGACATAGACAGCTTCCACAATCGTACGGTTCTTCCTTTCTGCCACACCATTCTGTTCAGGGGTATATGGTGTAGTAGTCTCCCTCTTGATGCCAGCCTCTTTACAAAAATCATGGAACTCGTTAGATTCATATTCAGTCCCATTATCAATCCTTAAGATTTTGATCTTCTTTTACATTTGATTCTCGATCAAGGCTTTGAAGTGTCGAAACCAAGAGAACACTTCATCCTTCTTTTTCAAGTATATCCATGTCTTTCGCGAATAGTCATCTGTAAAAGTAAGGTAATATGAATATCCTCCCAAGGAGTTCACAGGCATCATGCTAGATATGTCTGAGTGAACCAACTGTAATATATCGGAGGTCTTGGTTTAGCTTGAGGGGAGTGGTCCCCTTTTGAGCTTTCCTTCGGCACATCCCGGACAAACACCTTCTCTCTCTACTCAGAATTCGGGCATCCCTGTTACCATTTGTCTTACATCGGGTAGAGCTTTGTAATGAAGGTGGGCAAACCTCTGATGCCAATGTTCGAACTAAAGAGATGTGTCACAAGACATGACACCTAGCGGACTTCCACCGACCTGATATAGTGAATCAACTCGAAACCCAAGGGTGAAGGCATCTTTAACATTATTTTTCCATATATGTACCTTGCCATCGTTGAAGGTTACCTTGTTGCCTTCGTCTTCCATTGTCGAGATGGACACCAAGTTCTTTTTGAGGTCAGGTACATATAATACATCCTGTAAGTGGATCGTATTACCTTGATTCAATTTGAGAGAGACATTGCCTACACCTTTCACGGGATATTTCATATTATCTCCAAGGACAATTTCCAGGTTAGTTTCTTTCTCTATCAGATTATGGAGAACTTCTTTGTAACCAGTGAAGTACCTTGAGACACCACTATCAATGAGCCAAATTCCCATTGAGTCTGAAGGAGCAGAGGTAGATAGAGCAGCTGGTAGATAATATTCATCCTGCTTATTTTCAACAATGTTGGATTCATACCTGGAATTACTAGCCTTCTTGAATGGTTGTCCTCTTCCTTGATTTCCAGCACTCCTTTTATCTTTGCTATTGAATTTTCCATTCCTTTGATTGCCATGAGAGGGATTTTGATCATCGTCCCAATGTGAGTCCTTTCTATCAGGGCACTCCCTTGCATAGTGACCTGCTTTATCGCAAATGTAACATCATCCTTTTCTTCCACCCTTAGGTCCAACCTTTCTTTTTTGATTTAGTCCCGGAATTATTTTTTTTCTAGCATGAGAAGAAAAGGCAGCAGGAGGACCTTTAGGCATGGTGTTAAGTTATGGTATGCTCTATGCTTATAACAGTTTACTTCTTTTTCTTATTATATTCCACAGATTAGCAATTAAATGTACACAAAGTAAAGTGCAGATAGAACATTAAACGATCGACAGAAAACAGGCCAAGGCAAGAGACACAAGATGTGGCGGCTAGCCTGGGACAAACCCCACAATGTGTGGGGAAACCCTTTGATCAAATCTTCTTTTATCTTCAATAATTCAGTAGAGAGAAATAGTACAATAAATCTGATTCATATCAGCAGTAGCAAACCCTAGATCAGTAGCATTAGCATTAGCGACTTCATTATTAAAATAGGGCAGACGATATCTCACAAACCGACCGTCGGATTGACTTCATTCCACCACCAAAAGTTGCGACTTCCAGAGGAGGTTCAGTTGAAACTACAGCACAGTTCAGATGAGATCTTCTAGTCTACGCAGGTCAATCTTTATTTCTGTAGTTGCAGCTTCAGTTTCAGAAGTTTCCGGCTTCAAGCTAGGGCAGTCGATATCTTGCAAACCGTTCGTCAGATTGACTTCATTCCACCACCAAAAGTTGCGGCTTTCAGAGGAGGTTCAGATGAACCTACAGCGCAGTTCAGATGAGGAGATCTTCTAGGCCACGCAAGTCAATCTTTACTTCTGCAGTTGCAGCTTCAATTTCAGCAGTTTCCGGCTTCAAAATAGGGTAGTCGATATCTTGCAAACCGTTCGTCGGATTGACTTCATTCCACCACCAAAAGTTGCAGCTTTCAGAGGAGGTTCAGATGAACCTACAACGCAGTTCAAATGAGATCTTCTAGGCCACACAGGTCAATCTTTACTTTTGCAGTTGCAGCTTCAGTTTCAGCAGTTTTCGATTTCAAATGTGTGAGAGAGAGACCCATTTTTGTGCAGTTGAGAAGAGACTCATTTATGCGCAGTAGAGAGAGAGATGTGATGAGAAGTGTGTGCAAATGAGGAAAAGTCCTCTTATATTTATACACAACGTTGGTGTTTGAATAGATGCGACTGTTGGGCTTCTGAGCCTACATGAGTTGTAAGTCGGCTTGATAATAATTCCATAATCAAAATAAATTCATATCTCCATGAATACTTATCGGAATCGGATGATTTTTATATCAATCCTACACCTCTCAACGAGAGGAATTTAATAAAAATATTATCAGCCATGAATAAAATAACCCACATGAAGTTTTTGCCCTGGTTGCCAATTTTAACACATGGGCATTTCTTGCTCTCCTGCCCTTGTTTCTTCTTGAATGCATCTAGCCATTAATTCTTCGAAACCAGGAATTACATTATTGTTCAGAAGGGTAGTCATGAATACATACCATTCGAATAGTAATCCTCCAAGAGTCATGAGTGCCATTTCCCTATCAGTAATAGTCTCCCCAATAGATAGGATATCGTTCCTGATCTCGGTGATTCTTAAGAAATATGCTTGCATACTCTCATCTTTGCCCTTCTTAATTTCCTTCAATTTATTTCTAAGAAACAAAACTTGATTTGCATCATTCACTTCAAATAAACTCACCAATCTATCGTAGATTTCCTTGGAGGTGTTCAAGTCGGAGATGTAGGCCAACAAGCACTTGTCGATAGAGTCCCGAATGATCTTCTTTGTTTTGATTTCACCGGTTTTCCATTTGTTCCTAGCAGCAGTGGGTGCATTTGATGGAGGCTCAACAATATTGCCTCTCACATGGTCCAACATTCCTTGATCTTCTAAGGTTAGATCGATAAACATCTTCCATCTGTGATAGTCAGCTTTCTCATGGCGTTGTCCTCAGCAAGGAAGAGTGTTGAGGACCCCATAGTTCTTTTAGGATAGCCTTGCCAATCTTCTCTTCGGTGATTGCTCTTGCTCTTGCTTGGGCTTTGTCTTCACCTCAGCTCTGATACCATGTTAAGTTATGGTATGTTCTA
>APFE031613925.1:0-11920 GCA_000404065.3 Pinus taeda
ATTGCAACCATTTCAGCCGTTGATTAAAGGGGTTACCCAAACGGTTTGGGCGTTTCATTTGGTTTCGCGAATTTGCAGGTTCTGGAAGGGTTATCAGTATATCAGAACAATTTTACAGGACAATTACCACAGAAGTTCGGCCGTCTAAATTCAACATGCTGGAAGTGTCGGAAAATCGGCTCAATGGAACCCCACCTTCTGTATTTGATTTACTTGATCTTGCTGCTCCACCCCTCTTTAAGATGATGGTGGTCACTAAATGAATGTCATAAGAATATAGGGTTTAATCATCTGCATAGATCTACCATTGTAGATTAAGCTTTGCAGATCTGTAGGGTAACCTAGCTTGTTCATGATGATCTGCTTCAGATGAGAAACTATATCATATTTTTGTACTCAATTTTTTTTTGTTTTTCCAGCCGGGGGTTTTATAAAAATTTGAACATTGTTCTATTCTTTCATCTTTCCCTGCTCTGAGGGATCATCAAATGGCGGATCTTTCCCCTGTATCAGATTTTGTATTATGGATCTGATGAGAGAGGGTCGATCCACAGGACGGATCTATTATGTGATATCTGTAGAAAAAGATCTTTTGATCTGGTCTGGTCTTCATATGTAAAGGCACATCTATGATAGCTGGTCGTTGCTTCATGGAACCTGACTGTTTTACCGATGATACCTGCGCAAATGAGCCAGAGTCGTCGTTGATCTGCGACTGCATAGGTGTCTTATGCATCTGTCGTCTCCATATTTCCTTGTAATTTGAGGATGGATCTAATGGTTCAAGTTTTAATAGTCTTTGATTAATACTGAATCCGCCTTGATTGTGGTTTTTCACGCTCCAGAGGCAAGGACATGCCAGATCCGGCATAGAGGGCAGTGGTATCCTTAGTTCTACTCATGTCTGCCTTTGAGTAGTGAGATCTGGGTCAGTGGTCAGTACAGCTGATCTTTGAATCGATACACCCCTCCACCCATGAGATCTGGGAAGAGTTGTCCAAAGATTTAATAAACAGAGGGTCTACGAAGTTTGGGTGGGAGATCCCATCGATCTTGATCACAGATTCCATGATCCATTCATACCCACAGTGGAAAGGAGAACCGAGCATCGCTGGAGGATATTTGGGCCTTATCCAGAGTAGGATAGACGGCGGTGAAATCCATTATGTTGCAGAATAAACAGAGGATTCAGATCGATTGTAGAGAATTGAGAGAAATAGAACACCACACTGGCCTAGCCCTTGTGTACTGTCCAAAAGACGCTGAACCAAAAACAACCAAAAGCTTATTGGTAGAGAGTAGCAAAGCCCTTGTGTTCTTGATTCCCTGAAAAATGTCTTGGATCTGGTTCTGGCCATCTTGTGTTAGAGCATCACGGGTTATTCCTTTCTCCGCAGACTCTCCAGCACCATACTCCTAGATCCCCGAATATTTGTTGCGACAGACCTTCATTGCCTCAAATGTGATTGGGAGCAGAGCATCCGGTAAGGTTTATCGCGTTGACATGCCCAACAATGAAACTGTAGCAGTGAAGCATCTGTGGACATCCACCAAAATGGATATGGACGATATCTACATGGACAAAAATAAGAAGAATTCCTACAATTCCTACAATAACAAAAATGAGAACATTTACAGAGACCATGACCATCGATTGGCAAAGGCAGAAGTTGAAACATTGGGGACCATTCGCCACAAAAACATTGTGAAGCTCTATTGTTAGCTGTCCAACAGCCATTCAAATCTGCTGGTGTATGAATACAGGCCCAATGGGAACCTGTTTGAAGCTTTGCATAGCCATAATGATCTGGATTGGCCATCACGGCACAAGATTGCATTAGGGGCAGCTCATGGATTGGCTTATCTTCATCATGATTGCTCCCCTGCAATTATTCACACAGATGTCAAGTCTACCAATATCTTGCTGGATCAATTTTATGAGGGCAAGATTGCTGATTTTGGTGTTGCAAAAGTTCTTCAAGCTTGCAACAGAGGAGGGGATTCAATCACCGTTTTTGCAGGCACTCACGGTTACATCGCTCCTGGTAAGTTTCTTTACTATTTTTTCTGCCACATGTATTCCATTTTCTCTCCGATGTTTACACACACAGCTTTTTTCCCTCCACTGGTGCGTTTTTAGGTTTTGCAGCCCTTGATCTCTAAATTGATTAGCATGCATTGCGTTGACATCTTCTGCAAACGTATGAAGCCTGAGTGGTGCCATGTTTATATACTTTTCAGAATATGCATACTCCTTGAAGGTTACCGAAAAGAGCGATGTTTACAGTGTTGGTGTGGTTCTGCTGGAGCTCATAACTGGCAGGGGGCCCATTGAAACAGAATTTGGGGAGAACAAGAATATTGTTTCTTGGACTTCAGGCAAAATCCTTAAGAGCGAAGATTTAATTGTTGTTCTCGACTCAAAAATTTCCAAGTCATTTAAGGATCAAATGATCCAGGTCTTGAAAATTGCAGTGTCTTGCACACATAAACTGCCAGCTTTGCGGCCTTCCATGAGAGAAGTTGTGCAAATGTTGCTGGATGCAGATCCTTGTAAGTTGCAAGTGAAATTCAACTCCTAAAGTGGTTATTGATAGACCTGTTCAGTTGTAAGGCCAATATCAAGTAACAAGAGCAGATTGTTGCTGATCAAAAGTGCATTTCATACATTAACTACTATCAGTCTTCTTCTTTCTTCCTTAGTTGTGCTTATGCATCTTTTCACTTTAACAAAATGAAAACACTCGTGTGTCTACCTCTATGGGTAATACTCCTGTAACTTCATGTTCCAACAAAATTTGGTCACTTTCTGTAACTTCATGGAGGTAAAAAGAGCAACAAAATGTGATAGTTGCAACTTCTATGTATATATCTGTGTGGGATTCTTGATGGAGGATCTTCATTTTTTAATTGGACGTGATTACAAGATGATATCCTTTATGTTTGTTTACACCTGTTTAACAGGATATCTGTCAGCTTTGAAATGGAAGAAATTGTTCAGTCCACTTAGATTAGCTTGACACAGTTAACACTATTCGATCCTGTTACTGGTATTTGTTCATTCCTTCATGATTTATGTTTCTCCAGGGGGTAGATTTTTGTTGAGAATTAGTCAGAAACGGAGAGTTGCTGCAAACATGGTAAAATTTGATTCTGGTAAAGGTGATACTGAGAGTGACAGGTTTGTTGGTTTATGAAATAGACCACAGCCTTGCAATTGTATTTACAACTGGCAAAGTAGTTTCAGTGGAAAAATCTGCCATCTGTTCATCTGTAACTGCAAAATCTGTACGTTGAGGTGGGTGGGTGGAAAACTCAATACCTAGCTTTTATCAAGTACCCAAGAAAATTCATTTCGCACCCCAGAGAGGAAGGTTAGCAGAAGAAACACATACTCGGAAACAGAGCAAGGAAGTATGGCTACTCAAGAGATAAATGAGCCAGAGTCGTCGTTGATCTGCGACTGCATAGGTGTCTTATGCATCTGTCGTCTCCATATTTCCTTGTAATTTGAGGATGGATCTAATGGTTCAAGTTTTAATAGTCTTTGATTAATACTGAATCCGCCTTGATTGTGGTTTTTCGCGCTCCAGAGGCAGGGACATGCCAGATCCGGCATAGAGGGAAGTGGTATCCTTAGTTCTACTCATGTCTGCCTTTGAGTAGTGAGATCTGGGTCAGTGGTCAGTACAGCTGATCTTTGAATCGATACACCCCTCCACCCATGAGATCTGGGAAGAGTTGTCCAAAGATTTAATAAACAGAGGGTCTACGAAGTTTGGGTGGGAGATCCCATCGATCTTGATCACAGATTCCATGATCCATTCATACCCACAGTGGAAAGGAGAACCGAGCATCGCTGGAGGATATTTGGGCCTTATCCAGAGTAGGATAGACGGCGGTGAAATCTATTGTGTTGTAGAATAAACAGAGCATTCAAATCGATTGTAGAGAATTGAGAGAAATAGAACACCACAGTGGCCTAGCCCTTGTGTACTGTCCAAAAGATGCTGATCCAAAAACAACCAAAAGATTATTGGTAGAGAGTAGCAAAGCCCTTGTGTTCTTGATTCCCTGAAAAATGTCTTGGATCTGGTTCTGGCCATCTTGTGTTAGAGCGTCACGGGTTATTCCTTTCTTCGCAGACTCTCCAACACCATACTCCTAGATCCCCGAATATTTGTTGCGACAGATCTTCATTGCCTCAAATGTGATTGGGAGCGGAGCATCCGGTAAGGTTTATCGCGTTGACATACCCAACAATGAAACTGTAGCAGTGAAGCATCTGTGGACATCCACCAAAATGGATATGGACGATATCTACATGGAAAAAAATAAGAAGAATTCCTACAATTCCTACAATAACAAAAATGAGAACATTTACAGAGACCATGACCATCGATTGGCAAAGGCAAAAGTTGAAACATTAGGGACCATTCGCCACAAAAACATTGTGAAGCTCTATTGTTAGCTGTCCAACAGTCATTCAAATCTGCTGGTGTATGAATACATGCCCAATGGGAACCTGTTTGAAGCTTTGCATAGCCATAATGATCTGGATTGGCCATCACGGCACAAGATTGCATTAGGGGCAGCTCATGGATTGGCTTATCTTCATCATGATTGCTCCCCTGCAATTATTCACAGAGATGTCAAGTCTACCAATATCTTGCTGGATCAATTTTATGAGGCCAAGATTGCTGATTTTGGTGTTGCAAAAGTTCTTCAAGCTTGCAACAGAGGAGGGGATTCAATCACCGTTTTTGCAGGCACTCACGGTTACATCGCTCCTGGTAAGTTTCTTTACTATTTTTTCTGCCACATGTATTCCATTTTCTCTCTGATGTTTACACACACAGCTTTTTGCCCTCCACTGGTGTGTTTTTAGGTTTTGCAATCCTTGATCTCTAAATTCATTAGCATGCATTACGTTGACATCTTCTGCAAACGTATGAAGCCTGAATGGTGCCATGTTTATATACTTTTCAAAATATGCATACTCCTTGAAGGTTACCGAAAAGAGCGATGTTTATAGTGTTGGTGTGGTTCTGCTGGAGCTCATAACTGGCAGGGGGCCCATTGAAACAAAATTTGGGGAGAACAAGAATATTGTTTCTTAGACTTCAGGCAAAATCCTTAAGAGCGAAGATTTAATTGTTGTTCTCGACTCAAAAATTTCCAAGTCATTTAAGGATTAAATGATCCAAGTCTTGAAAATTGCAGTGTCTTGCACACATAAACTGCCAGCTTTGCGGCCTTCCATGAGAGAAGTTGTGCAAATGTTGCTGGATGCAGATCCTTGTAAGTTGCAAGTGAAATTCAACTCCTAAAGTGGTTATTGATAGACCTGTTCAGTTGTAAGGCCAATATCAAGTAACAAGAGCAGATTGTTGCTGATCAGAAGTGCATTTCATACATTAACTACTATCAGTCTTCTTCTTTCTTCCTTAGTTGTGCTTATGCATCTTTTCACTTTAACAAAATGAAAACACTCGTGTGTCTACCTCTATGGGTAATACTCCTGTAACTTCATGTTCCAGCAAAATTTGGTCATTTTCTGTAACTTCATGGAGGTAAAAAGAGCAACAAAATGTGATAGTTGCAACTTCTATGTATATATCTGTGTGGGATTCTTGATGGAGGATCTTCATTTTTTAATTGGACGTGATTACAAGATGATATCCTTTATGTTTGTTTACACCTGTTTAACAGGCTATCTGTCAGCTTTGAAATGGAAGAAATTGTTCAGTCCACTTAGATTAGCTTGACACAGTTAACACTATTCGATCTTGTTACTGGTATTTGTTCATTCCTTCATGATTTCTGTTTCTCCAGGGGGTAGATTTTTGTTGAGAATTGGTCAGAAACAGAGAGTTGCTCCAAACATGGTAAAATTTGATTCTGGTAAAGGTGATACTGAGAGTGACAGGTTTGTTGGTTTATGAAATAGACCACAACCTTGCAATTGTATTTACAATTGGCAAAGTAGTTTCAGTGGAAAAATCTGCCATCTGTTCATCTCTAACTGCAAAATCTGTACGTTGAGGTGGGTGGGTGGAAAACTCAATACCTGGCTTTTATCAAGTACCCAAGAAAATTCATTTCGCACCCCAGAGAGGAAGGTTAGGAGAAGCAACACATACTCGGAAACAAAGCAAGGAAGTATGGCTACTCAAGAGATGTCTATGGATGATTCTCCATCTTATGGGAGCTTCACAACTCTGATGAAAGAGGTATTCTACTTTTAATCCCAACATCAAACTTGTTAAGCTTTTCCTTTGTTTTTTCTACCTTTGTGTTTTGGTTTTGAAATAATATTCCAACCTTTGCAAGGCATTTTCTTGCTTATCAATTGCCATTGAATATCAAGTAAAAGTGGAATTTGGTTTCTTCATTTCGAGGTTGGTAAAATAGTTGTCCAGGAGTAGGAGAATTTGGTTTCTTCCATCCTACCAATCTTCCTTATATATCATGTCAGACTTTTTTAGTGTTGTACGAGCCATTTGATGTACAGATGTTGTTCATGTGCTTATTTCAGTCTCAATTCTCTTTTCACTGCACCTTGTTTCCTTTAAATTTCAAGTAAAAATGGAATTTGGTTTCTTCATTACAAGGTTGGTAAAATAGTTCTCTAGCAGCCGGGGATGGTTCTCTTCCATTCTACCAATCTTTCTTATATATCTTATTAGATTTTTCAGTGTTGTATGAGCAATTTTATATAAAGATGTTGTTCATGTTCTGATTTCAGTGTCAAATCTCTTTTCACTGCACCTTGTTTCCATTTTATTTCTAGGATATCTATTCTTCACTTGGAAATTTTCTTCTGGGCATTCCTCAATTCATTCCATAAATATGTAAAAACAAACCAGCATGTAGGAAATATTTGAATGAGTTATAGATAGTGATCCAATTTCATACTTGTCTGATTGTGTATCTCCAAAATTTGGTTTCAAGGATACCTTTTTATGAGTTGTTTGTCTACAATGCAGGGTTCAAGTGAACATCATATGAAAGTGACACCTGTAAGAATATCAAACCGACTTCGTAACCAAAAGAAGTCTCCATTATCAGCTGTACAAATGATCTCTAAATGAAGATCCTGCATCATGTTCTTCCTTAGAGATACCTGATTTGAGCACAGGGAAAAGCACGAACGACATAAAGAATTTTTCCCCCAAATGACTTTCGCCTTTACATGATTATTTCTCTCAAAAAGTTAAGGCTTCTTTTTATTTTTCATGAAAACGTGCAGGGAAATGGTGAGCGTGTTCCCTTGGCAGATTGATAGTTGGCCGTCTTCAAGCTCATACTGTTGCTTAGCTACCATGGTATTGATCCAGTAAGTCTGTTGATGTTCAGCACCAACCTACTTCGATTCTGTTACTTACCTAATTCTGGAGGCAAGGACCCAGATAAGTTTGCAAATGGAATATGTAAAGCCTCCATCTTTGACAAGTTACTGAGCTGCCACAGATTCCCACTTGCGTAAGAATTGTGCCCGGTCATCATATCCCTAAGCTCTGCTGGGATTGAAGGAGGAGTACAATTGCGAAAGATAATATTGCAAATTCATTTCAACGAGATTGCGTGTCCTATGAAATTAGACAAAAATGGAGACTTGATGGGATTTACTTTTGAGATTATCAACGGAGCTAGTACACACATCCACAACAGTGGTTACTGGTCAAACCGAACCAGCTTATCGGTCGCCCCTCCAGAAATTACAGCCACCATCAGTGACTATCAATATCATATAAAGCCAAAATTGGCTGATATTATATGGCCCGGTGAAAGTGAAACTAAGAATTTGTAAAAGTGAATGGTAGCAACCCGATGAAAGGATTTTGTGTTGATGTGTTTATTATTGTAGTGAAATTGCTGCCCTATTTTTAGTACACATTTAAACCTTGTGGAACAGGGAATTCTGCACCCAATCACGATGTTTTTAACGTGTAAAATGCAATGGGTTACCACAGTGCCATATTGTTTCATGCAGGTTTTCTTTCTCTATGATGTTCTTGAAGCATGGTGACTAATATTTCTTTTCTTTTTTTATCCTCAGGGATTTTAGCTTCCCTCTCAAAACATTGGTTTTCTTTACATTTGATGGTATTGATGCACTTAAAATGCATGATTCTGATGAAGACTTTGAGAGAATGATAGCTTCACTACGTAGGCAGTAAATGAAAGGTATTTGTGGAAATAAATTTAGGTGCCCATGTTGTTGCAACTATCTTAAATAAGTTGTGTTAAGAAGTTTGTGAAAAAAAATTAAATATGATACGAAGACTTTGAGAGAATGATAGCTTCACTACGTAGGTAGTAAATGAAAGGTATTTGTGGAAATAAATTTAGGTGCCCATGTTGTTGCAACTATATTAAATAAGTTGTGTTAAGAAGTTTGTGAAAAAAAATTAAATATGATACAAATATTCATAGTGTTTCATACTTTGGAAAATAAGAGTAATTTGGATTTTATGTTTCTGTTTCTTTCATAAGATTAAATTTTGGTGCTAAATGGTTCTTGTCAGGGAGCTTTCTGTACATATATTTTTGCAACTCAATTTTTATTTTTCCGTCATTTCATATATAAGAGAACTTCAACATGTGTTTTATTTAGTTTTTTTTAGAACAAAATGGATTTAAATAAATTATATAGTTTTTCAAAATTGACTACGGAAGATGCTCTCTATGCATAGCTGGAATGCAGTTATGCATGGTCTCATTTAGCAGTCTAAAAGGGTGCAGTTTAATATAATTTTACATATCAAAGTTTTTATTTTTCATCATTTCATATATAAGAGAACTTCAACATGTGTTTTATTTATTGTATTTTTAGAATAAAATGGATTTAAAGAAATTATCTCGTTTTTCAAAAATGAATACGGAAGATGCTCTCTATGCATAGTTGGAAAGCGTCTTGTATCTATGCATAGCTGGAAAGCGTCTTTTTGGATATAGGGTCAAATGCAGTTATGCATGGTCTCATTTAGCAATCTAGAAGGGGGCAGGGTAATATAATTTTACATATCAAAGTTTGTTGGGATTTAAATGTGCTAAAGAATTGATGATGTATAGAGATGAAAAAGAAACAATTTGAGAAATGGAGCTCTTAATACGTCATCTATCTTATCACGAGCATGTTCAAGATTGAGCTTTCTTTGAGGTAGGTCGAGTCGTGCTGTTTTAGGGTTATTTCACATCAATGACAGGTAGAACATGTTTATACCTTTTTTAGTTATATGATTACATTTCTATATAAATTTTAATCACTTGCACAATTTCATTCAATAGATATCACATTTTTAGATACCTGATTCTATCTTAACTACTAGTTAATCCCAATGATTTACGTTTCAATGAGTTTAATACCAATTTGAGAATAGGCATCTATGCAGGACATTTAATTGAATTCCTATGGAAATAGGCATAAGTAATGTATCACTCATTAAATTAATGTAATTGGAGGTTGCCTTGTCTATGAATGCTTGAAAACTTTAAAAAATGCATGAAAAAAATTTCAAAAGAGTTTGAGAACTTCGATGTGAGAATGAGTTATAATAGGATATGTAATAGAAGAGTTATAATAATATTTCAAGTATATTTCCAAATTTACAAATTTCTCGAGTGGCCAAGTTTGTTCATCAGGTAAGATTCTTTTCGACCAGCTTTGCAGGTGGGGATTGAGGGTGATCAGAGTGAAATCCAAATGGGGCAACATCCCATTTCCTCATTACCTTTGGTCAGTTGTCAACTTGTTCGCAATAAAAACCAAAAAAGACTGGAAAGGATTTCAGAAGAAGCGAGGTAAATTGGAAAAAAATTAGATTGGACCAAATTCATAATTAGGAAACCTTAATTATAAGGATTTTCTGGTCATCGTGCTTTTCTCCCCAGATATTTGTTTAATTGAGCTATGTTATTACTATTTTCTATCTCTTTTCTCTATTTTTTAATTGAATTCCTATAGAGAGAGGCATAGATAATGTGAATTAATTTAATTGGACGTTGCCTTGTCTATGAATACTTGAAAAATGTTTGAAAACTTTAGAAAATGCATGAAAAAAGTTTCAAAAGAGTTTGAGAACTTCGACGTCAGCATGAGTTGTAAGAGGATATGTAATAGAAAATCTATAATAATATTTCAAGTATATCTCCAAATTTGCAAATTTTTCCGGTGGTCGAGTTTGTTCATCTGGCAAGATTCTTTCAAACAAGCTTTGTAGGTGGGGGCTTTGCAAGTGGGGATTGAGGGTGATAAAAAAAAGCAATAAGTCAAATACATGAATAGCCCGATAGCCCCTTTACGACAAGAGAACACAGATCTATATCGGTTTATTAATAATGATATGAATATAAATATCAAAATTTATTAATTAATAACAAAAGCGAAATATATATATATATTTTGTATATTTTGTATATTTAATTTTTAGAAACTGATTTATTTGTATTTCATTTATAGTTGATTCAACAACTTAGAATGCAGAAATAACCTTCATAGTGCAGTAATAAAACTAAATCCATGGAGACTGTAGTCATGAGAATTCTGGAAATAAGGTAGTACGAAAGTAGGGCAATTCTTACATAACAGAGAGAGCTTGAGCGATAGAGTAAACAAAAAAATCAAGGAATGGTACATACCAGAGCCAGATGTATGGAAGAGAGAGTTATGTACCCAGAAGATCGAAATCCTGAATATGGTACCTTAGTTCCCCCACTGCAATTGTCATTTCCCATTTACCAACTTGTGATTGAAGTCCTTTCTTTGATAGTTCATCTGCCTGTGTATGTTGGGACCTGTTCACATGTTTTATTGCAAAATCCTTTTTTGATGACCATAGGGATTCTATTCTGTTCATCCATCCAGACAGATAGTGATTTTCTATGGAAAGCTTGGCATTAACATGATCCATAATGATTTTGGAATCGCCATAGATCTGCAAGGACTCAATATTTAAGAAGACATTGATTTGAAGAAGCCCTGTTAGTGCCATAGCTTCCGCCTTGTTGTTTGATCCTTCACCCCCATTCCAATATAGGGCAATATAGTAACCTCAACTTCGATGCATTAGACAACTTCAACTCAATATCCTTGACATTGGTCAATTCTTTCTTCAACAAGTGAACCTCTTCATTAGCCTTACTTGCCATTGCAAATGCTTATTTGGCTTTAGATTCCCATTTTTCAGCATAGCTTCCTCTTCATCCTCAACCATTTAACGTGATGCATATGCCGAATCGAGAGCCTTTTTCAAAAAAAATATATCTGCAGACAATTCCTCTGCTTTTTTGGCATTGGCCTTTGAAGCATTCACTGTGTCCATGCCCTGTTTAGCTGTGATGTCCTTACAATCGATCGCAATGGAGATGTTTTTCTCGACCCATTGAAGCTCTTGATGTGCAGATTGCAAGGAAACTGCATCAAAAGCATGTTGTCTCTACACAGCTTCAAGTTCAGACTGTCAGCCTTGATCCCTCTTCTGAGCAGCCTCAATTGTGTCCTTCTCAAGCTCATCGGTCTACAACTTCTCACTCTTACATTTCTTTAGTGCTCTCTTCTGAACCACATGAGACTCACTCAATCTCACATTGGCTTCATCTAATGCCCTCTTATAAAGAAGTTGATTAGTGCTATTACTTGGTTGAAGTTTATGAGATTCATATGAAATATTATCTCAATAATTAATAAAAAAATATAGTCTTACGCACCCTAAATCAACTTCAGTTTATAAACATTAGAATTTCATTTTTGCTACATCTCTCCATCTTATTTATATGGTTTCTCAATTTATGCCACATCTTTCCATCTTATTTAGATGGTTTCTTAATTTATGCCACACCTCTCCATCCTATTTAGATTGTTTCTTGATTTATGCCTTACGGCGTTTCCTTTGTGACATTTGGTGCAAATGCTAGT
>APFE031613931.1:0-22430 GCA_000404065.3 Pinus taeda
ATTATATTATTGATAAAATCGCCTTCCATTTTTCCCATATACCATGGAGATTCGCCCATTTATTATACTTATAAATTTAGGGGGGGTTCTTAAAATTTTCCCTGCCTAGGATACATGGAACTCATGACATAATTGATATATTCTGAGCCATATTATTTTGAAGAGGTTGTTTCCCAACAGGTGTGGGTAGATGCCATGTTGGAGGAGTATGACTCCATCATGAAGAATGATGCTTGGGAGGTTGTGCATAGACCTGAGGGAAAATTTATTATTGGCTCCGAGTGGTTGTATAAGGTGAAACATGAAGCAGATGACAACGCTGAGAAGTTTAAGGCAATATTTGTAGCGAAGGGCCTCTCTGAGATTGAGGGGATTGATTATGAGAAGAAATTTAGCCAAGTGGCAAGGTAGTCATCTATCAGGACCATACTTGCATTAGATGCACAGATGAGGTAGAAATTCCACCAAATGGATGTCAAGACTTCCTTCCTCAATGGAATGGTTGAGGAGGAGATCTACATTGATTATCTTGAGGGGTTTGAGGTCTTCAACAGTGATACACAGGTATGCAGGATGAAGAGAGATCTATATGAGCTCTAGCTAGCTCCCTAAGCTTGATATATACACATAGATACTTATCTCGAAGGATTGGGCTTCACCAAGTGTGAATTAAATTTCAATCTCTACTATATTATGGAAGATGGTAGTCTTCACATCTTGGTACTTGTTGTACTATGTAACAACCCCCCCATTTATATATAGTAATAGTTGATATTAGACATATAAATGGGAACCCTTTTTAAATTTTTAGTCTTTGAAAATAAATCCTAACTCTAAGAATTGCCTTGAAAACTCTTAGAAAACAACCCAAGTTTAGGATCCTCATCACAAATTGCAAATTGCATTTTTCCATGTGATAATCATAAACACCTTAAAGAAATTTCGATATGCGATCAATCCCCCCACTGCGACATTCCGATCAAAACACCTTAACAATTCCTGATCGCATTTCGCAGGAGTCGCAAATAAATAAGCCATGCCATTTTGTCATCCGTTAACGATTTGTGAAATGTAATATTCGCAATCGCATTTCGCATTATAAATAGGCAACGCTATATGAGATCATGTAAAAAGCTGTGATGCGTGAATAAAGCACCAAGCGTGGGAAGTAACTATGTTTTAATATAATAATGAACAATTTGACAGGGTAATTAATGTTTAGCAACCTGAGGATACATAATGATGTTTCAAGTTATGGTTAGTTAACGCTAAATATCTCATTCGAAATCCTCCCATGATTCAAAGTCATTTCAAAGAGCTTTTAGCCTTAATTGCCCTATATCATTTGTGCTGAATATATCTCTTCCATTTCAGACAAGCTACAAGAGACATGTCAATACGGAAAGTGATGTAGAAACAGAAAATGAAGAGCATTATAGAGTCCGAGCTATCAAAAATATCTCCTATATTCGCTGATATGGTCTGTAGCGCCGATGGGGGAGAAACAACTTTGGAGGTCATATACAATAGGCTTGAGGATGACCGTCCCAAGATTACTGTCACAAAAGTGACGACTGACTCAATAAAACCTTTGGGACTCCAATTCAAGGATGTTGCCTGTTCTTTCCTTCATAGAATAGGAGCAAGAGAAAAAATCCTGCCATACACTGATATGATTAGGTGGGTGGTGGAAAACCTCACTATTGAAGATAGACAATTCAGGAACTTGAGAATGGAACTCATGGGGTCATTCAAAGTGGAAGACCTGAAGAAAATGTACCATATACATGACCCTCAGGACATATATGATAAATCATACGTGGCCAAATTCGCAAAGAATAACGAAGAACCTTTCAAGATGATCCAGGGCTAGAGGGTATTGGAGAACAAGTTCAAATTTGATAAAACAGGTATGTATCCTGTAGCCTCTTTGGAAAACCCCTACAACTATGCAGCTGCTATGTTATGTAGACTATACGAGTTACCTAATAATGCTAAGTTTTTCGTAGAATGGATTCCCTTGATTGATTCCCATGTCAATTCCCACATTATGAATTGGCCCACCATCCTATCTGATAACATAGTCATTGTCATCATTGAATATCGACAGAAGATATCCTCCTCTCCAGAGAACCTTCCTCCATTCTATTTTAGTGCCTACATCATGGACGCTTTCTGTTTCTGTACTAAATTTCCAATCATGGGTTGGAAATGGACCTTGCAGGACCCCTACCCTATCCATCGTAGCCATGAACAAATTTGGGAATCCCATTATATACCCCATTTTTATAAAATATGCCATGATGTTATTTTGTCATTACATCAATTAATTTTCAATAAGAAAGCCCCCGAGTTTTCCAAAGAAGCCGCTAAAGACCATCTTGCACTCAACAAATATTTTGTTGAAGAATGGTTTACATACATCAGGGTTTTTGGTAGTACAACAGATCCACATGTCCTCCCTTTGTATGTCTCTGATAAATTATTAGCAAGAGAAATAGCCCACTAGACTATGGGAAAAGGCTTGACCAAAGTCCTAAAAGAAAGAAAGAATTTATTATGGCCATATTTTCCTATTAGGTGTGGTTCCTTTTCATTAGCAAATTTTAACCATGCAGTCAAGGAGTCAGTAAGCCTAGAAAGCCTCAGGGTCCATACTTTGCCAAAAAGGCAATTTGATCCAGACAAGATAACATATAACATCACTACTAAAGTAAATATCAAGCCTTATGACCATGAAGATAATGATTTTTAAGACCTTCTATAGTCGGCTAAATCCTTCGAACAATCATTCGAAAGGACAAGGACAAATTTGAGTCCTCAAGATTTTGAAAGCTTTTAGGAGTTCAGAAAAAAAAGGCTTGAAATAATTCCGCTGCATTTGTTAAAAATCGAGGATAAGCCTATGCCCAGTGTGACTCTCAACAACAAGGGACCTAATTCTCACATAGAGTCTCAATTGGATACAAGAAAAGTACTGGATACAGGGAAGGCCCAAGACATCAAGAATACAACGAAATCCAGCAGGAAGTCAACCGAAAATAAGGGTATGAGAACCTCACCTAAAGATATCAGTTCTAAGATCAAAAGTAGTAGTTTGGAGGAGGAGTGGGATCAATTCAATAAGAAAATAGAAGACACTCCCAAGACAACGGATGCCCAGGAAATTATGGAGTATCAAACTCATCTACATGTTCAGAAAAAACAAAGTCTGAATCGATGGATTAGCAAGCGACGATATCTCAGTAGACTAAAATCATTCCCTCTCTGACCACATCAGAAATTGTCTTAAAGGTGACTAAAATCCCTCCTCTTGATTTGTTCTACAACCCGCTGCACACGGTTGTAGTAAGGAGACAAAGAAAAAGGAGAAGGATAGAAACACCCAAGCTCTCACCTGGGAATGAGCCGATGGACATAGTCTAGAAAGACATCCCTTCCAACACAGCTGAAAACTTGATGAAATTGTCACAATTTACAGGGGCATATGCAATGGCCACCACGAAAAAATATACCGAGATATCTATTTTGTTGAAGGAAAAGGAAGAGAAGATTACACATCTCAAGCAACAGCGCGAAACAGAGAAGGCAAGTGTGAATAGGAAGGCCACTAAGTAGCTATCCCAATTACAACAGAGCATAGAGGTGTTGATGATATGCCATGAAGCATACATATCGGCCAAAAGCATGAAACTCTGAGACTTGCAGCAAGCCATGGAAAGATATAAGGATGTTCCTACTATTGAGGAATTCATTAAAGAGGTGCTAGAACTAAATTCCCTCCTGTTAAGACAACAAGAGAAATTTTTCCAAAAGATGTCACATATCGCTCCTTATCTGATCACTAGTGACCAGCTAAAAAATAAAGTGATTGATGAGAGAACTGAGTTTACTGATCTAAACACAAGAATCTCAGAGTTCATCGAATGGCAAGAAAAAGAAGAAGGGAGGAAGGTTAATCTTCCTTAGATCGAGGAGACACACAAGGACATTCTTTTCATAGGTTGGGATGCAAGGATCAAACAAGCTAAACTAGTAGTGGCAAGAGTGACCAGGGTGTTGAAGAACATAGTAAAGGTGGTAAACCACACTTTGTTTTGCACCAACCTGGTAAAGGAAGGCTACCCGAAAGAACTACTTGATTTAAATTACTTGCATAAAAGATGGAAGGAAAGAGCATAAATCCAAAGGGAAGCAATCTCAAAGTTAGCAAAGACTAATTGGGAGTCGTATTGGCAATACCTCATCAAGCCACACAGTCAAATCATGACCCTTAACGTCTCGCTCCATTCAACTCAACGAATGTTGCCATCTCTCACAGATGCAATTTTCGTAGGACAGGTCAGAACATAGTTTGGAGCACCTCCTCAAGTAAAATTGATGACCGATATATGCGATTTAAAAGACAAGCTGGAAGACAACAAATCATTATCATAGACTCTGCTCATCAAGTGACTTTTTATTTTTAGAGTTAGTTAACTAGTTAGGAGGAAGGTTGTTTGAAACCTCCTCAAATTTTGTATAATCGATTTTTCAACATGAGTTAGAATAGTATTTATTCCCTTCTCATGCATTTAGAGAAGGGTCCAGAATTTTATCAAAAACATTTGTAAAGAATGCACTTTTGTAAGTCCGTGAATGCTTTGGTGAAATTATGGAACATGTTAATTTCTTTTAAATATCAGAATACTTTCTAAGATAGTTTGATATGAAGAAAGGAGTCGATCTATGTCATTAGTCAAATGAGAAAAACTTCACATATATGGTACTTCTATCTTGTATGATTTGTCCTGTTTCTGTTTAATTAGTGACAACACTTTATTTTCATGAATTATATATGAGATATGTTCTTTCTGTTAAGTGTTAATTGCACTATTGTATGATGCCTAGCTGAAATTATTTATTTTCATATGTAAATCATCATATATGCGGTATAGTTTATACATTTCCTTGACTAACTATTTAGTCAAATAAATTATCCCTACACGTTATCATCTATGTTTTATATGTGAATGATCTTTATTATCACATACCAAGTAGATATCTTTTTAGATCACATATTATACATAAATACCTAGGTTTATATTAGATTAATTTAGCTAGAGATTTGCATGATAGAATAGGGCATTTAGTTATCATTATTCTATTACAATCACTTGAAAACCACCCACTCTAATTTTAAAACCCATTTTGGGAAACTGGTCCCATCATCCCCAGTCGGAGCCACCACTTTAAATGGAAAAGGATTTGTCTTAAGGTCTGGACTGGGTGGTTATCCCCCATGTTCGAGCAACAGAAATCCGAGGCCTCAACATTTTGAAGCTAGAAGGAGGGCCATTTTACTATGAATGGCATATAAACCTAAATATCAATCGAAAAACATTCATAAGAGTCAAAACCTGTCCACCACTTCTACTCCTTCTAGATCTCGTTCAAAATCTTTGGATCAGAAATTTGAAGTTGTAGAAACATATCCCTCATCTCCTGAAACAGTAAGACAATCACCTTCTCTAGATTACACTCCTGATTCTCTCGAAGTCCATTCTTTGATACAGAATTTGGAAGAGATATCCATTTCTGCCTAGAAACTAGAGAGGCTCGAAGCTTCTAAAGAAAGTGTTACTTCCTTATTACGAGAAATTGGCGTATTAACTAGATTGAAAAGTGAAAGGCTTGGAGTAACTCCTTTTGAGTTTTCCATCCCTCCACGACATAGGAAAGTTATCACATCAAGACCTGAATCAGATACCAGCAAGATCACATCGCCCTTCAATCCATTCACTTCCCCATTCATTTCTACTCAATCCACTTCTTCTCAACTATCCACTTCTCCAACTAGTACTGCTACTAGTAGTACTAATCCAGTAGTAAATTCGCCGTCTATAACTACTTCTAGACAGGCCTTCCCATCTTCCGAATCTCTAACTCAAGTTATGGCCAATCAACTCGCTCAACCTTGGACAAATCTTGGTGTTGTTCTGGTTGCTAATCCAAATTCTCTCCCATCAAACCTAGAAAAATGGTTACGTAAGTACAATCCTAATGATGGTCTTCTAGTTGAAGAACATCTAAATAACTTTATGTTAGCCATGAATCTTAATGGAGTTGCACACGAAGATGTTGTACTCATACTGTTTCCTTATACCTTCCAAGGATCTACTGGGTCTTGGTATTTTTCCCTTCTAGCAGGTTCAATAAGAGACTGGGATACTTTTCAAGAAGTATTTCTTGCAGAGTTTGGTGATGATAGGACCATAGCATCCTTAATCAATGGTATTTCTAACTTAAAAGAAAATTCATATGAAAGGATCAAAGACTTCAACTCTAGATTTAACAAGTTACTAAACAAAAACCCAACTGCCTCAAAACCTGCAGTAGATGTACAAATAGAATGGTACATATCCTCCCTTCCTTCTAATATTGTAATTTTTGTAGATAGAGCCAATAAGGAAACCCTTGTTGCAAACATGAAAGAAGCCCTGTTTTTAGAAAGAAGAATTATAGCTTTAGAAAAGAGATCATAGATAGACGAAAGGAAGTCAAAGAAAGTAACATTTAAGCATGATTCAAAAAATAAAGCTTCAAAGGAACCTTTCGATCTTGAAGGCCTTTAGAAAGTGCTAAAAAACATGTCCAATGAAATGGTCGAAATCAAGAAGCAAGTCGCAGAATCCTCTGCTCCCAAGAAACCTTTTGGCTCATTTAAAAGAAACCCTTCTTCTACATCGCAACCACAGAATACTATTTCAAATGCCAAATCTGAACAAGAAACAAAAAACAACTCACTAGCCAAAGAGGAAGCCGAAACAGAAGAAGAAGTTGAATTAAATGGAATGTGGGATTTCATTCTTCCAACTGAAGAAGAAGAAAAAGCTAAGCCAGTAAGTACAAGAAGTAAAAACTCTCCTGATATGTCTATAACGAATCAAAAACAGAAAACTGCTACACCTGTAAAGGAGAAAATAGGAAGTAAGAAGTCTAAGACCAGTCTAACTGATCCTATTCCACTAGATCTTCCAAATACTTCCAAAAAATTGGTAATCTTGAATACAGTGGAATATAACATAGTCGAAGATATGAAAAAGATGACAACAAACATTTCATTACACAAAATCACTAAACTCAAGCAACAACAGAAAATTCTATTGAGAGAGTTAAAAGCAGTTCCTATATCCCCCTCTGCCATTTGATGTAGTTACTCAAGCTGCCTACGATATGGGAAAACCTCCCTCTTCATCACATAAAGTAAATCTGATAGATCTAGTCCTGATAGGTGATAGGTCTATCTCTCATACACCTCAATTTCTTCTCACTTATGAGATTTTCAACAAAAATGTCCATAATTGCCTTATTGATTCAAGAGCCTCTTCAAATATTGTGCCAAGGATAGTGTGCACCAAATTGAATATTATACCTCAAAAATATTCACTACACATAGTTCAATTGGACAGGAAAAAAGTAGAGGTACTTCGAGAAATATCATAAGTTTCAATTAGGCTTTCCTCTAATCCAAAAGTTTTGCAGATAATTAATATTCTAGTGGCTGATATCCCTTAATTTTATGGTTTAATTCTAAGTAGGGACTGGTCTAAAAAGTTGCACGGATACTTCACAACTGATTGGTCTCACATGTGGTTGCCACACAATGGTAAACAAAACAAAACCAGAGTAGACTGAGAAAAATTCATGAAACACATAGTCACTGATCTCGAGGGAAGCAATGAACCTGTTGCTTTCACCAATAATATCATTGGAAATTATTCAACTAAGTCATTCCTGGGATCCTTTAATGCTCAAAGGTCTCCCTTTCCGAATGATGATGTAGTGTCTCAAATAGAGAATTTTTCACAAACAGATGCTCCCAAATGTGTAAATATAGTAGATAAAATTTTAGATAGTTCATTACTTTCGACTCTCTATTTTGATGGTTCCAAATCTGAAGATGGTGTAGGTGCAGGATCCATTTGAATAATCCCACAAGAAGATAAAACCATGTTAGCTTGTAGACTTGAATTTCAATGCACTAACAATACTGCAGAATATGAAGCATTGGTTCAAGGGTTGTATAAAGCCATTGGCCTTAATGTCAAATATTTGCAAGTATATGGAGATTATGAAATAATCGTTAAATAGGTAAGAAACACAATTCATTGTGTGTCTAGGCACTTTAAACATTATCAATCTCTAGTTGAGAATCTTACTTCTCATTTCACTTCTTTTAACATTTCCTCAGTTCCCAGATTGCAAAACGAAAGTGTTGATTTACTTGCTAATGTGGCATTTAAGCTTATACCTTCGGAAGAATTTAGTCCAGATATGTTTTCAATAGAGTTAGTTTTTAGGGAATCCATTCCCAATAATGTAACAAATTGGAGAGTGCTTAATAATGATGCCAATATAATAAATTTCCTTACATCAGAAGGGCCTTATGAGGAACATATCATAAATGAACATGAGCATGATATGCAAATCAACCATAAACAAGATCGAAACCCAATCCCGAAGTCTGCAGTTAAGATGGAAGATCTCTATGATTTAAAGGATAGATTCAAGAAGACTACCAACTCCAAAAATCAGAGTTCCACTCTGAGATTTGAAGTAATAAACCTAGGGTCAACTGAAAAACCTCAAAATTTCAACCTATGTCTTGGTTTATCATATGAAGAAAGGATATCATTCATTAAGTTGTTAAAAACATATAAAGGTGTCTTTTCCTGCGATTATGCAGATCTCAAGACCTACGATACCTATGTAATTCAACATACCATACCAATGACTTCGAATGAAAAGCCAGTACAACAAAAGCTTAGGAAAATTCACCCAGACCTTGAAAGTCAAATCAAATCTGAATTGAACAAGCTTCTCAAAGCCAAAATAATATTTCCTATTAGACACTCAAAGTGGGTATCAAATATGGTCCCTATGAGGAAAAAGAATGGTGATATTAGGATTTGTATTGATTTTAGAAACCTGAATAGAGCTTGTCAAAAGGATAAATTTCCTATGCCTACTATGGAGCAAATATTGTAATCAGTTGCAGGTTTTGAAATAATGTCTTTTCTATATGGATTCTTAGGATACAATCAAATTCTTGTACATCTAGATGACAGATTGAAGACAACATTTAGGACCAAGTGGGGAATATATGCTTATTAGAAGATGCCTTTCAGACTCATAAATGCAGGTGCTATATTTCAACGTGTTATGGATATTACTTTCAAAGGTCTGATTAATAAATCAATTGTTATTTACCTAGATGACATCACAGTATATTATAAGGATAGAAACAATCATTTAAATGACCTAAAGCACATTTTTGAAAGATGCAAGAAATATGGCATTTCTTTAAATGCAAAAAAAACTTATTTTGCTTTACCAGAAGGCAAATTCCTTGGATTTATAGTGTCCAAGAAAGGGATTTACATTGATCCTGATAGAGTCCAAGAGATTCAAAAGTTTCCTCTCCCACATAACAAAAATACCATGCAATCATTCCTAGGCCAAATTAATTTTGTAAAAATATTTGTTCTATATTTTTCGCAAATTATCCTACCCCTTTAAGCAATGATAAGGAAAAAAACAGTCTTCAAGTGGGGTAAATATGAAAGAGAGTCATTTGAGTTGATTAAAAAGCCATTATTATTGCTCCTTATTTAACAACTCCTGACTTTCTCAAACCTTTTGTGTTGTACACTTTTTCATCTGATACATCATATGCAACAGTTTTAACACAACTGAATGATCAAAATATCGAGGCACCCATCTCTTTTTTCAGTTCCAACTTGCAAGTTGTCGATTTAAATTATTCAGCTATTGAGAAACAAGCTTTTGCTATTTTTAAAACCTTGAAACATTTCATACCTTTTCTTCTCAAAACCCATATAAAGATAGTAGTACCTTACCCTACAGTATGACAATTATTGATTCAAAGAGAAGTAGAGGAGAAAAGAGCCAATTGGGTTATTGCGCTTCAAGAGTGTGATGTAGAAATCCGGCTAGCTAAAATTTTTAGGGGCCAAGGTTTTTGTGGGATGCTAACTAGAGCTTCCCACTTATCAGCAGAAGAAGACTAAGGTAATGAAGTGCAAATATCAGAGGTAAGCTTCAATGATGCACAATTGCAATATCCTGATTTGAAGTTTTATTTGAAGAATGGATATGCTCCTATGCATCTCAATTATAAAAAAAAAAAAAGTGTGCTTTAAGGTTAAAATCAAATAATTATGAAATAATTGATGATGTATTGTTTAGAAAAAACTATAATTCTGTATTGTTAAGATGCCTAGAAAAACCCAGAGCTAAAAAGGTCATGCAGGAATCACACGATGGAGCAGCTGGAGGACATTTCGGAAGAAACATCACAGCTCACAAAATACTGCATGCATGTTATTATTAGTTGACACCATTCAAGGATGCACATGAATATGCAAGAAAGTGTAAAATTTGTCAAACTACAACTGGAAGAGAAAAGAAGCCAACATTCCCTCTACAACCAGTAAACATTCAACAACCATTCGAACAATGGGGATTAGATATAATTGGTGAGATTGTTCCTAACTCTTCCAAGAAACACAAATACATCCTTACATCCACTGATTATTTTACAAAATGAGCAGAATCTATTCCACTAAAGATAGCTAACACAAAAAATATTACAGATTTCATTAATCAATACATAATTGCCAGGTTTGGCTTACCTACAACTTTAATGTTTGACAATGCATCTTATTTTTCTGGAAATACAATGGTAGAATTTGCTTTAAAGCGAGGTTTTAAATTAACTTATTAAGCCAACTATTATCCACAAGGTAATGGGTTAGCAGAATCAACAAACAAAAACCTCATCAAAATTCAAAAGGACTATTGACAAAAATCATAGGAATTGGCACAAAGCATTCACATTTGCTCTTTGGGCAGACAAAATTACACAGAAGGCCTCCATCAGTTCTTCTCCTTTTGCTTTAGTTTATGGAAAATAAGTTGTTTTCCTCGCAAACATAGTAATTCCATATCTTTCCCTAATGAAATTCATCGAGGAAAACCCTTAATCTTCTCTCTAAGCAAGAAAATTCCAGATTCTTAAGCTTGAAGAAGAGTGAGCAAAGGCTAAAGCAACCCACCTCCATCATCAGCAATTAGTCAAAGCCTCTTTTGATACAACGTCTTCCAATCATAAAACACTTGCAGTAGTTGATCTGGTTTTGAAATGGGACAAATCACACGAGGAGAAAGGTAGACATACCAAATTCCAAAGACTATGGCTTAGCCCTTTCCAAATCATTGAGAAAATTGGTCAATCAACATTTCTTTTACAAGACTTAGCAAGAAGGATAGATTCTTTGCCCGTTAATGGGAAAATTCTAAAAATATGCTTTTCCTAGAAGATAACCTCTTCTTATTTTGTATCATATCGCCTTTAAAAATTCGTAGGAAAATAAAGGTTAAGTAGTATTTACTTTTGGATTTTCAAAATAAAATCTTTGATAAACTTTTTAATTTTTTCGCTTCCATAAGTAGGGAAAGTTAATGAAATAATTAGGACATTTGAGTATCAATGTAAACCTGATTTGTTTGGAAAAACTTGATCTTGCTAAAACATTTATTCTATGAACAAACTCTTACCTTTACAAAGTATGGATGTTTTGTTATCAGTCAAGAAAAGAATCTTTAACCTAGTAAGGTCTTTCTGCAGATGAGTATCGTAAAACTCTATCATTATCATCCAAAACTCTTAGAAGAGCCCATGATTCACCCCATCTAATAAAATTTTCCTTTTTCAGAGTGTAATTCTAAAATATGCAAAACTTAGAAGATAATAAGTCTCATTACGAGCTTGTTTACCATGATCATAGGGAAATAATTAAACTGATATTACCAAACTTGCATACCAAAATAGGGTAATAGTCAATGATCTAATCAATCAAAGGAAAAGGGGTCTCATCAAGAGCCAACTTGTTCAGTTTAATTACAACCAGTGAGTGGCATTATCATTATTAGGTTACCAAGCATAGACAATGTCTTTTAAGAAACTTAAAAGGAAATATTATATAAAAGGAAAAAGGACAAGATCCAAATAAGATTGAAAGTGAGTGAATGTCATTTTGAATTTTCAAAATTGCTTCATATGGGACAATGAACCATTGTTGGTTAAAAGATAACCTTGTCGAGGCTATGAATGCCTGCTGTCAACAGAGGCTCTATCTGTGATAAATGAGTAAACACCAAAAAAATAATTTGTGGAAGACACCTGCTATATCTCTTTAAATCTTAATATTGACTAATGCAGGCATTTATATTTTTTTTATCACTACAAGAGAAAAGTAGTTGAATAAATAAATTGAGTAAGTTATTATGATTCTAGAGAAATGTTGTTTACTTTATAACTCATGTAATTATTATTCCTATAACTCTTCTTATTTTGAAAGTTTTTAGAAATTTCAAAAACCAATTAGAGATAACTGGTTCTCCCAAGTGAATTGCCAATTGTTGTACTATGTAACAACCCCCCCATTTATATATAGAAATAGCTAATATTAGACATATAAATGGGGACCTTTTTAAAATTTTTAGTATTTGAAAAATAAATCCTAAGTCTAAAAATTGCCTTGAAAACTCTTAGAAAACAACCCCAGCTTAGGATCCTCATTGTAAATCGTAAATCAAAATTTTCCATGTGATAATCATAAACGCCTTAAAGAAATTGCGATATGCGATCAATCCCCCCGCTGCGACATTCCGATCAAAACGCCTTAACAATTCGTGATCGCATTTCGCAGGAATCGTAAATAAATAAGCCATGCCATTGTGTCATCCATTAACAATTTGCAAAATGTGATATAGTGATATTCGCAATCACATTTCGCATTATAAATGGGCAACGCTATATGACATCATTTAAAAAGCTGTGATGTGCGAATAAAGCACCAAGCGTGGGAAGTAACTCTATTTTAATATAATAATGAATGGCTTGACAGGGTAGTTAATGTTTAGCAGCTCGAGGAGAGGTAATGATGTTTCAATTTATGGCTAGTTAACGCTGAATATCTCATTTGAAATCCTCCCAAGATTCAAAGTCATTTCAGAAAGTTTTCAGCCTTAATTACCCTATATTATCTGCGCTAAATATATCTCTTCCATTTCAGGCAAGCTACAAAAGACATGTCATTGTGGAAAGTGATGCAGAAACAAAAAAAGTAGAGCATTACAGAGTCTGAGCTATAAAAAATGTCTCCTATATTCTCTGATACAATTCGCAGCGTCGATGGGGGAGCAACAGCTTGGGAGGTCATATGAAATAAGCTTGAGGATGAGCATCCCAAGATTACTGTCACAAAAGTGACGACTAACTCAATAAAACCTTCGAGACTCCAATTCAAGGATGCTGCCTGTTCTTTCCTTCACAGAATAGGAGCGAGAGCAAAAATCCTGCCATACACTGATATGATTAGGTGGGTGGTGGAAAACCTCACTATTGAAGATAGACAATTCAAGAACTCGAGAATGGAACTCATGGGGTCATTCAAAGTAGAAGACTTGAAGCAAATGCACCATATACTTGACCCTCAAGACATATATGATAAATCATATGTGGCCAACTTCGCAAAGAAGAATGAAGAACCTTTCAAAATGATCCAAGGCTGGAGGGTATTGGAGGACAAGTTCAAATTTGATAAAATGGGTATGTATCATGCAGCCTCTTTGGCAAACCCCTACAACTATGCAGCTGTTATGTTATGTAGATTATACGGGCTACCTAATACTATAAAGTTTTCCATAGAATGGATTCCTTTGATTGATGCCTGTGTCAATTCCCACATTATGAACTAGGCCACCATCCTATCTGATAACCTAGCTATTGTCATCATTGAATATCAATAGAAGAGATCCGCCTCTCCAAAGAACCTTCCTCCATTCTATTTTAGTGCCTACATCATGGATGTCATCTGTTTCTGTACTAAATTTCCTATCATGGGTTGGAAATGGACCTTGCAGGATCCCTACACTATCCATCTCATCCATAAACAAATTTGGGAATCCCATTATATGCCCCATTTTTATAAAATATGCCATGTTATTATTTTTCCATTACATCAATTAATTTTAAATAAGAAAGCCCCCAGGTTTTCCAAAGAAGCCACTATAGACCTTCTTGCAATCGGAATATTTTTTGTTGAAGAATGGTTTACATTCATCATGGTTTTTGGTAGTACAGCAGACCCACATGTCCTCCCTTTGTATGTCTCTGATAAATTATTAGCAAGAGAAATAGCCCACCAGACTATGGGAAAAGGCTTGACCAAAGTCCTGAAAGAAAGAAAGAAGTTATTATGGCCATATTCTCCTATTAGGTGCGGTTCCTTTTCATTAGCAAATTTTAACCATGCAATCAAGGAGTCAGTAAGCCTCGAAAAAATCAGGCTCCATACTTTGCCAAAAATGAAATTTGATCCAGATAAGATAGCATATAACATCACTACTGCAATATAGATCAAGCCTTATAACCATGAAGCCAATTATTTTTAAGACCTTCTACAATCAGCTGAATCCTTCGAACAATCATTCGAATGGACAAGGAAAAATCTGAGTCCTGAAGATTTTGAAATCTTTCAGGAGTTTAGAAACAATAGGATCAAAATAATTCCGCTGCATTTGTTAAAAATCGAGGACAAGCCTACGCCCATTGTGACTATCAACAACAAGGGACCTAATTCTTGCATAGAGTCTCAAGTGGATACAAGGAAAGCACTGGATACAGGGAAGGCCCAAGACACAGAGAATACAGTAGACTCCAGCAGGAAGTTAGTCGAAAAGAAGGGTATGAGCACCCCACCTAAAGATATCAGTTCTGAGATCAAAAGTAGCATTTTGGAGCAGGAGTGGGATAAATTCAATAAGAAAATACAAGACACTCCCAAGAAAACATATGCCCAGGAAACTATGGAGTATCAAACTTGTCTGCATGTTCAAAAAAAAATAGAGTATGAACCGATGGATGAGCAAGCAACAACGTCTCAACAGATTGAAATCATTCCCACTCTGCCTACATCAGAAATTGTCTTAAAGGTGACTGAAATCCATCCTCTTGATGTGTTCTACAACCCGCTACACAAGGCTATAGTAAGGAGATAGAGGACAAGGTGAAGGATAGAAACACCTGAGCTCCCACCTGGGAATGAGCTAATGGACATAGTTTAGAAAGACATCCCTTCCAACCTAGCTGAAAACTTGACCAAACTGTCATAGTTTACAGGGGCGTATGCAACGACCACCATGGATAAAGCTACCAAGATATCTATTTTGTTGAAGGGCAAGGAAGAGAAGATTTCACAGCATGAGCAACAACTTGAAATAAAGAAGGCAAGTGTGAACAGGCAGGCTACTGAGCAGCTAGCCCAATTGCAACAGAGCATAGAGGTGTTGAAGATAAGCCATGAAGCAGACATATCAGCCAAAAACATGCAACTCCAAGACTTGCAGCAAGCCATGCAAATATATGAGGATGTTCCTACTATCGAGGAATTTATCAAAGAGGCGCTAGAACTAAATTCCCTCCTGTTAAAACAACAAGAACAATTTTTCCAAAAGATGTCACATATCGCTCCTTATCTGATCACTAGTGACCAGCTAACGGATAAAGTGATTGAGCAGAGAATTGAGTTTACTGATCTAAACACAAGAATCTCAAATGTCATCAAGTGGCAAGAAACAAAAGAAGGGAGGAAGGCTAATCTGCCTGAGATCGAGGAGACACACAAGGATGTTCTTTTGGGATGCAAGGATCAAACAAGTTGAACTAGCAGTGGCAAGAGCAACCGGGGTGTTGAAGAACATAGTAAAGGTGGTAAACCACACTATGTTTGCCACCAACCTGGTAAAGGAAGGAAACCCGAAAGAACTGCCCGATTTAAATGACTTGCATAAAAGATGGAAGGAAAGAGTGGAAATCCAAAGTGAAGCAATTGCAAAGTTAGAAAAGACTAATTAGGATTCGTATTGGCAATCCCTTGTCAAGCCACAAAGTTAAAGCATGACCCTTAACTGCTCCCTCCATTCAACTCAGCAGATGTTGCGACCTCTCACAGATGCAATTTTCACGGGACAGGTCAGAACATAGTTTGGGGCACCTCCTCAAGTCAAACTAATGGCCAATATATGTGATTTGAAAGACAAGCTGGCAGACAACAAATCATTATCATAGCCTCTGCTCATCAAGTCACATTTTATTTTTAGAGTTAGTTAACTAGTTAGGAGGAAGGTTGTTTGAAACCTCCTCAAATTTTGTATAATCTATTTTTGAACATTAGTTATAATAGTATTTATACCCTTCTCATGCATTTAGAGAAGGGTCCAAAATTTTATCAAAAACATTTGCAAATAATTCACTTTTGTAATTTTGTGAATGCTTTGGTGAAATTACAGAACATGATTGTTTCTTTTAAATATCAGACTACTTTCCTTTGTTGATGCACTATTGTATACTTGGAAAATAATTTGATCTGAAGAAAGGAGTCGATCTATGTCATTAGTCAAATGAGCAGAACTTCACATATATGGTAATTCTATCTTGCATGATTAGTCTCATTTCTATCTAATTAGTGACAACACTTTATTTTCATGAATTATATATGAGATATGTTCTTTCTGTTAAGCGTTAATTGCACTATTGTATGATGCATAGCTGAAATTTTTTATTTTCATATGTTAATCATCATATATGCGATATAGTTTATACATTTATTTGACTAAATATTTAGTCAAAGAAATTATCTCTACAAGTTATCATCTCTGTTTTATATGTGATTGATCTTTATTATCACATATCAAGCAGATATCTTTTTAGATTGCATATTATACAAAAAGACCCAGGTTTATATTAGATTAAGTTAGCTAGAGATTTGCATGATAGAATAGGGCATTTAGTTATCATTATTCTATTGCAATCACTCAAAAACCACCCAATCTCATTTTAAAACCTAGTTTGGGAAACTGGTCCCATCATCCCCAGTCGGAGCCACCACTTTAAACGGAAAAAGAGCTATCTTAAGGTCCAGACTGGGTAGTTATACCCCATGTTTGAGCAACATAAATCTGAGGCCTCAGCAATACTCTATGTAGATTATTTGATTCTAACAAGAGATGATAGTTTAATGCATGACTACAAGGAGGAACTTGCTAGAGAATTTGAGATGAAGGATATGGGTTTGATACACTAGTTCCTTAGCTTGGAGGTTTGGCAGTGAGATGGAGATATATCTGTTGGATAGGGGAAGTACACCTATGAGATCCTTCATAGATTCCACATGAAGGATTACAAACCCATGGATACTCATCTATATACTAAGTGGAGGAATGAGGATGCTTCCATCTCAGATGTAGTAGATGGTACTACCTATAGATAGTTGATTGGATCCTTGATGCATCCAATGAACACAAGGCCTCATATTTGTTTTGTTGTGAACCAGTTGAGTCAACACATGGTGAATCCTTCCAAGGTTCAATGGAAAGTAGAAAAAAATATTTTGAGATACCTCAGAGGCACAATAGACTTTGGATTATGGTACAAACAGACTGATGGAGTGAAGCTTCAAGGCTTCACATATGCATATTGCATAGGGAGTCCCTGAGATAGGAAGAGAACTTCAGGAGCAATCTTCATTATTGGGTTAGCTATAGTTTCTTAGTATAGTAGGAAGTATAGGTCAGTGGAACTCAATATAGTAGAGGCTGAGTATATGGCTACTAGTCAGGCAACATACGAGGTTATTTGGATGAGGAAGATCCTGGTAGGAATCTCCAGTTAGGGGATGGATCCTACATTGATCCACTATGATAATCAAAGTTGTATAAAACTCTCTAAGAATCCAATGTTTCATGATAGGTATAAGCCTATAGACATCAGGTATCACCACCTTTGAGATTGTCTGTAGAGGAGGATTGTTATATTACAATACATTCCTACATAGGAGTAGGATGTGGGTATTTTGACCGAGGCACTATTAAGGGGAAAGTTCGAGTTCCACAAAAGCAGGATTTGGGTTGTCTAGAATCCCCTTGCCGCTGAGAAGTAGTGTTAAAGTTGTAGCAAGGAAGGGCTTATTTTGACTTGTTCCTAGTTAAAGAATAAAATTGGAATTCAGTCTCCTAGGAATTCAGATTCACTTTTAGTTAACATGTGTGATGTGGCATATCACTAGTTTATTGTCAGTTAATTCGATTTAGATGGATCTCAATGAGTTGTGTGCAGTTGATTGCTATAATTTAGCAATATAATTTAGTTAATACTAGTGTTTGTTAGATAATCGATCTCTAGTCTAGAATAGAGATATTTTAGAGTCTAGTTGAGTAATTTGACTTTTGTTAACTCAACTAACTCTCAGTTAACTAATTCCACCTACTACAATTAGCTATAGTGGGCCATGAAATTCGGATTACCTATTGAGACTGAATGGAGGCATAATTGTAAACAATATTGTACAATAGTTTTTGTGTACATACTTGAGAAGTGAACAAGCCTATTTCTCTTGGGAATTGCGTAAGGAAATAAGATATTATCCTATTTTTTAGGGGATGAATTGTGTAAGTAAATAGGATCTTCCTTACAAGTTGATTTAGCTAATTTTTGGTCATTTCTTTAGGAGGAGTAGATCAATATTACAGAGGCTTCAAGCTTGAAGCAGATTCTTTGTAATAGATCAGATTGCTCAGTTGATAATACAAGCTAGAGGGTTTTTCCCAGTTGGGTTCCCCATTTAAATATTGTGTTGAATGTGTGATTGATATATTGTGATTGTGTTTTGTTGATGGTGTTGAAAATCCATTAACCAAGGGGGTCTCCCTAATTTGAATTCCCAATCAAACCTCACAATGTTTGAAGTAGGAGCCCCATTTGGAATATCGACCTGACTATCGTGTATCCTTATCGATTTTCCTTGGCTACAAACTTTAGCACAAGAGAGTAATACATAGGTATTTTTGGATCAGCAAGTGAGTATTCCTTGTGAAATATTCAGCTGCAGAAAGTGTCAAGGTACTTCTACCGAAAGGGGACAGAAAAGTGGGCCCTTTAAAGACAATTAATAGTATTAATCTAGAATAGGCACATAAGCACATACATAAGAATGAATTGTTGATCAACCAATGAAAGCATTCACAAGGAAGCAACGACTCTTAAAGAAAATACAACACATCTTCAACAAGATAAGTACCAAACCCACTGAAATAGTTCAATTTCCTTAGTAAAGATGAAAACAACATACATCACAAACATTCCAAGAACAATCTTATAATATTCATGACATATGCATGAAAGTGTGTCAACTGAACGAGCTTCTGAATTAAGTAAACTTTCCAAGATACGTCAAGGCAATGAACACCACTAGCCCTAATAGTGGAGCATTAGAGTAGTCACTTACTCCTCCAAAACAACTAAACTCCTCTCTAATGCCTAGCAGGAGGAGCCAAGGTGAAAAGTCCTTTGCATGTACAATGAGGGTGTATATATAAGAAATGGGTTGATCCTTTACCTCCCTTATGTCTCTTAGAGTACCTCATGTCTGTTTGACTTCTCATCAATCTTCACATTACATAGATGACTCTTGGACTTCCACTTCACATTACATTTTCCAATATTGAATTACATAATCATGAATGTTGTGGCACATGATGGCTCATGACACAACATGAAATGACATTGATGACATGGACTGCATGATGATATGGAAATGTCAAGTCATGTTTTTTTTCTATGTCCTTTGTGTCTTCTTGAAAATATGGTGTATGTTATTCTTCTCCCTCCTCCTTATGACTTGAAGATAAGGAGTCTTCAATGTGGTTTTGATCTTCCATATTATGTTATAGTCTGATTTTCCTTGGTCTTTTTTCCTAATGATCATCTTATCTCCTTAGATCCTTAGGTGTCTTCTAACATGTCCTCCTTCTCCATCTCCTTCTTTGTCATCTTGCCATAGAATGATAGAGTACCTGCATTTGCAATCCGCTCATGAAAATATGACATCAGTATGATAAAACCCTAGTCTAAGATGCTACATGATGATCCATTGACTGAGCCTGAACCGGGTGACAGACTGAGGGAGAGGCTCAATGATTACATAGTTGTGCAACTCAGGAAGTCAGGGGTGAATCTTAATCCTTAAGACTGCACAATGTGTAGTTCAGGTTGGGTCGGGAAGACATATCACACAGTTTTGAGGCTTAGTGAGCCAAGTTGTAATTTTTTTCACTATTTCAATCAAGTTCTAGGAGGCAGAGAAGACCTAGGGATTACGCAGTTGTACATTTCAAGAGTTCATGGTTTGAGCTTGAGCTTAGAGATTACGTAGTGTGTAGTTGGGGCTAGGCTAGAGTGCTGGATTGCACAATTTTGGAGGCCAAGGCTCAGGCTTGAGCACTGAAACTATGCAGTGCACAATCGTGGAAGGCAGGAACTAGTCATTGTTCAGTTTCAAGAGGCAAGGTTACAGCTTGAGGGCTAGGACTATGCAATGCATAGTCCAAGAAGGCCAAATGAGGCTAAGTTGCTGGGAAATTTTTGAAATTTGGCTAAATGTGGGATGAGTGAAGTTGATGTGAACAGCGATAAGACTTAACTATGATCACACACTTAGAATAATTGAAAACACATCATAGATCATTTGAAACACACGATAACATACTTCCCTCAATTTCAGAAACCTTTATGACAGTTTACGACAAGTGCGACACTAAAGGTGCACTTTGGGACGACTGTAACGACATTTGTGTGACAATGCTTAAAACTTTGGAAATGAGTGCGAAAGATGCTTACATGGTAAGATAAACTCATTTAAACAAATATAACCTCTTAAAACCACCAAAAAAATCTTATTTACATCGTGTGATGCTTAATATGCCAGAAGACGACATTTACTATATGAAGAGAAAAGGGGGAGTGGCACTTGAGATATGTGGATGACAGTGAAAGAGACACATGTGATAATGAAGATGACATGAAACCAACCCTATTTAAAGTGGAAGAAATAAAAAGTGATATTCGATAGCATGAAAACGACACTCTCGAAAGTGAAGGTGCATAAACGTGACAGTTTAAAAAAATCACCAAAATAGAAGTATAAACACAACCAATAGTGAGGTACTTCCAGTAACAGTATGCACTGACTGTCGACATGGGTTGAACACTAAAAAGACAATGTCTTGATGGAATGTTCTACACTCATTCAAGCTTGTGTAAAATAATATGCTCATGAGCTTGTTTCAAACTAAGCATATGTGAGGAAGTGACTCCGATAGATCAAGAAGTGACCACCAAAGGACCGATCACAAGATCCACAATAGGCTCCAAAATTCAGTATAGGAAAAAATTTGGATGGTTTTTGTCACATCAAAAACACTTGGAAACACACTCATAGAAATCCATTTTCTTTTTTTGAGTTTCATCCTTAAGTGCAAGATCTTTGTCTTTTAGGAAGTATTGGTTCACCATATAGCTTACCCCAACTTTGTCACTTATCCTAGTTAAAGATATAGTCCCCTCTATCATTTACTCATCTTAAAACACATCAATATAAGACTAGTCATGGCTCAACTACTTCAATAGCGGAGAAGGATAGAAAGTATATCGCAATTTTAAGCAGAGTCCCTGGTGTTGTTGTATTGGAATCAAGCCTAAATAGTACCCCAATAGAGTCACCTCAAGAGAACACAAGCACTTCTTTGTTGCCAACAAGCCTGGAGAGTACTCTGACAAATTTTCTTACTTATTTATTTACTGGAGTGGAAGAGGGATCCCAACCTATCGAGAGAAGAAGAGGTTGTTCCTTGTTTAAGGGATTTGAAAGATAATTGAAGTTTTATGCTTGTTTTAAATTTTTTCTCCTTCCCATTCTCTACTCAGTTGAGTCAAGAGGTTGAAATACCATTTAATACAAGGTTGAGTCAAGAATGAAGGTCCTAATAAATATACAGGCTTCACAATTTTACCAAAGGATTTCTATTTGGAACAAATTGTATTTTCCATTCAAACATCATTAAATTTAAGGACATGTAAACCCAAGATAGAGAATAAGCAATAGATAAGCCAAGCATTGTTTGTCATCATGATTTCCCTTTTCAAGTTTTTTCCATATTACCTTTTGATCCAATAGAGCATATTCATGCAAAGTTTTATTCAAGAAACACGAAAATAGACAAGACACAAAAATAAAACCAAAATCAAATCACAAGAAAAAAGAGGCTAAACCAAAGCATAATGCAAGACAAAAGTAAGAAAACACAAGAGATACTAAATATAACAAGTGTGGGATGAGTGCAAGAGAGGGTGTGGGGTCGTTAATATGCCATGATTATTGTCACTTGTGAACGTTTATTCCACCCATTTCCACCATTCTTCATCATGTCATTTATTATAATTTATCATTTAAATCCATTTTATAAAT
>APFE031613947.1:29797-47633 GCA_000404065.3 Pinus taeda
TTTTTTCTCTTTCAATTAAAAGTATTATAAAAATATTTATAGTGTTCTTATTATATTTGTATGTTCTAATTCTCATCATTTTTAATCCTTTCATAGTTGGAAATATAATGGTTTTTACATTATATTTGACATCTATACATATGAGGTTGTATAAAAAAATGTCTTTCTACAATTTAATATAAACATATTTATTTTTTAAAGTTTAATATAGATTTCCACTATATTGAAAATAGAAAATTAAAGTATTAAGTTTCAAGGGGTGTTATCCTACATTCACGAAGGAATGATGGATTTCCTTGTTTCCTTATTATTGTTTGATAATTGAGCTATGATAAGCTTTACAATAAAAAATGGTCAATCCTAAATAAATACTACTAATTAATAAAAAAAACTTATATAAATTGTTGTTTACAATATATATTTTTATTTTTACCATTAAAAAATTATTAATTATATTCGTAAAAAAATCATATTTATATATGTGCATATGCATTCTATACTATATAATAAATAGATACTCAAAATCTAAAATTGTGTTCAAGGCTATAAACTATTAATACTTTCACAACTATCAATAAACAAATATGCTCATTTTCCTCCTTGACTCAAACGTCCTCTTGGAGTGTGAACAAAATACAATTATAAGTAGCAAAGCTATCATGCCTTCTTTGAATCTTATATGCTTATAAAAAATAATAATCATTTCTACTCTTCAAGTGTAAATCCTTTTCTAGTATGGTTATACAAATACCATAAACATCTCTCAATACCATTATATTAATCTTATCGTAGTATTCAAACAACATATTTGACGGATTTTGTAATAGATTCTTTTTTTTAGTGTCTATTTTCCAACCTCTATATGGAGTCCTTTGGATAAGTGCTTTTGTAATATATTTGATTCTTGATACATGGAATAAGAGAATCATCGAAAGTTACTAAATTTAGAAGTTATTCCTATAAAGCTAAATATATAAATAGTTTTAGTGTTATAAGCACACACAAAAAATATTAGAATAACTTGTGAATCTTGTTTTGAACCAAATGAAATAACCTCTCAATCTCTTTTTAAACATAATGAAATGAATATAAAATAGGAAGAGGGTTCCCTTTCTCCATATCCAAGAAGGCCTCCTTGGATGGTGCCATTGAAATAACCCCATTCCCTTGACTTTCCAATGGGTAGATGGATGAGCTTAATTTATTACATCCTTTAAGGCTTTACTTTGTAACTAGAAAGAAGTATATCTACATTGGGAACCATATTGACACTATAGGAAGCATTAGCTAGTGGGCTCATATTACCATCATTCCATTTCACTATGAGGCCTCCCATTTATTTGTACATCCACCTAGTATAAACATAAAATATCAACATATGAGCTACACTTTCCTTCCATTCCTGATATGAAACATACTTACAAATCTCATGTTTATTTTTATTTTTATATAGTCTTTTAAATTATAAGGCTGCTATTTCTTGCTAGGCATGTGGAATACACATGAATTAATATAGAATTTAAAAAATATATATCAAACTATTAAAAAAATCTACAAGTACAAACACATTGTCATAAAAGTATTTTTTTAAATGAATGAGAATAATAAGGTATTATTTTTAATATTTAACATCTCAAAATGGCTTTGAATTTAAAAATCAATTTTATTTATTAGATTTTTATTCAATTTGTAATTAGTAGAATGAAGAACTATAAGCATGATATGCAATAGTGCATGAAGCTACCTCTAATTCACTATAATCATTAAGGTGCACAAATGGATCTATCCCCTTATAACTTATAAGTCCTCCTAATATGGATATGAGTAAATAGGGATATTATCCTCATAATATTTCATATAAAAAGCTTTTATGAGTTTGAAAAGGAAACTATATTGTGGAGTAAAAATGCATTTTTTTATATGTATTAAAAATATGTTTTGAAGAAATTGTTTTAGAGAATTTAAAAGATGGTTTCTTCACATTTTATATGTTTTAGTAAGTTTATTAGATAGATTAACATATTTAGTTAAAAATATTTATGATTCAACAAAATATTAATAAAACAATGAATTAAGTTTTAAATTATAATATTATATACGCTCTCACTTATTCCAAATTGCGACCTTGTAAGTTATTATCCATTGGGAAAAATGATAGTTAAAAAGAGACTTGCCAAAAATGATAATAGGGAAAGAAAATAAGATTATAGTGAATGAAATGAAACAATATATTTTCATGACCCATTTTTCATGAGTGAAACACATCACTCAAAGGTGTTATATATATGTTTTACAATATATCATAGTTATTAATTTAAACAATAAGGATATTAATTGGCTTTAAATGTTTTTAATAACGATACACATTGGTTTTGAAATTCGTTATTTTTTCTATACAATAATGTTTAAGAAATGTTTAGTTAATAACAATTATAATGATAAAATTATATTTAATTCATTTTGTATTTTTTTTCAAAACCGTATCAAAACATTGAAATGAAAATATTAAATATGTATTATAATTTTGAATTTTCATAGCCTATTATTATTATTTTTTCATTATTCTTCAAACAATTGTACTATCTTTATTATATTTAACTTTTAAGTAGACACACCACAAGTATCCTCCAAAAATCCTTTGATAGTTGGGGAAAAAATACAACCACTACTATGTTATTAATAATTTAATACTTTACATATTGTTCGAGAGTCTTAGAAAAGGACACAAAATAGCACTATTTCACCAGTATAGCCGAAGGAGGGGTATACAAACTTTTTTTAACCATATATCACTCCTAAGTTTTCATAAGAAAAAGATATTTTAGAAATATTTCTATCATGTTTGCTATATTAAAATTTTAAGTGGGCCCACCAAATAATCCTCTAAGGATTGGGTAGAACCACGATGTTATGCTATTCAGGATTGGGTAAAACCATACAGATGATATGATATTCACAATTTAATAATTTACACGTCATCCCAAAGCCTTAGAAAATAATACAAAAGCCCACCATAACCCCAGGGAAGCATATTAAAACATGACTCATTCTTCTTTTCATCGTATATCATTCCCAAATTGATCTAAACATTGATCAAATCGATAGTAGCAGATAAGGGTAAGGTGAAAACCCTTAGCAAAGTTGGAACATCAGTCTAACAATTAGCAAGAAGAGGAGGTGATTGCTATTTTTTTCTAATTTCGTAATGCCATGTTTCATTATGTTATTGTTGAGGAGTTGGGAAAAGGAACTCATGGAACCATTTGGAAGACAATGGATAAGGTTACGAGTAAATTTTGGGCCATGAAGAGAGTATTTATATTTGATGTCCTGCTTTAACTAGGTCTTTTGAATGTGTTGTTCAATTCATCAATTATTTCTTGCATGTTTCTTCAAGAAATTTTGAGTTGAACTATTGTTTTCCTCCATTCTGGTGAGTTATATGATTTAGCATGGATTTTTTAAATTTGGTTTACTACCAAATTTATCCATTTTATCCAATTTATATCCAGTTCTATTCATTCCACTATTTGCAGTTCTAACTCATTCATGCCTTGACTTTTAGTTTTAGTAGTGTTGTCAATTTGGTGGTTTTGCACAAGATATGGTGTAAATGCAAACTTTGAGTGTTTTTTATCCATTCACACAAAATCCTTCAAGCATTAATTTTAGTACTCTATTTGATATGGATTAAGCACCAATTTTCCCTTTAGCATAGGACCAAAGTGTTTTTCATAAATAAAGAATTGCTAATTATAACTCCATTAGGCCCATTTTCCCTTAAGCCCCGAGAGATTATTTTATTTCTCCATGCTCTTGTCTTAGTATTTAAGTTTTGCCCCATACACTATTTCTATGTTAAGTACTATCTAGGATTATGTGTCCATGCGGCTCCACCATTCGTCTCATTCCCATTGGTCCCAGTGCTCCACTTTATACACACTACCATCTCCCAGTCGTTTGTCAGCTCATAGCATCCTCTATTGCACTCACTTGAAACCTTCTGGTGTTTGGGAAATAGGATGATGTGTCTTGGTGGAAACCACTACCGCACTGTGAACTAATCAATGACTAATCTAGGTGATCTGTTTCTAACAACTTCCACATACGCCCATTGCCCAGTGAGTTGTGAGCTCTTCGTATGCACCCCTTATAATTCAATCTAAGGACCTTTTCTGGGGTGATGTCATTCTTATGTCACTATTTACATGTGGTGCCATTAGAATGGTGACACATATCACTTATATTTGGCCCCTCTGACCATCTAAAAAAATAAAAAATGTATGTCATGTGTCTCTAGGTCTTACTTCATACTAACATCATCTCAAATTGATAAAATATTGTCACACTTATTCCTTTGATTTTTGCATGTTATTTTGAGTACAGAGGCAAGAGGGGTTCCTAGGCCTTCATTTTACAACATTTTCTTTATTATATTTTTCAAAGAAAAAACCATTGGATTCAAGATTATTACAACATTGACTACCCGACTACCTTTCTATTGGTCTGATGTTATTGATATACCATGTCTGCCTCATCTTAGATCATCCTAACTTCCCCTTCTTTACACATGACTTAGAACTTCCAGGGAAGTCCTCCTTTGGTGACATGGATCTTGTGACGACCACTACACAACTTTTGCCGATGAGATCTTTTTCCATTGTTGTGTGGACTGCCCACCCCACCTAGGTTTACATCATCTTGATTGTTCCCTTTACGTGTATCTATAATAACATCAAGGGAACTTCCACGAAGGTGATCTATATAATGGGGAGTTCCTGCAATTATAGTCCACCAATTAAATTCATGTAATCACTACTAAATCCTCCCAATTTTAAGTCATCACGAACATTCCCTTTGTGTGGAAATTTGAAGCATATGGGAAAAGTATTGCCAAAATGAGTTGTTATAAGGAGCTCCACGATTGGCCAATAAAAAAAAATTCACCATTGAATTGTTGGACCACATTCTCTCAGATTTGAGCTTAGTTTCTCTTCCAACTATGTCGACTACTAATCTACAACAACTAGACGTTTCAACTTTAAATATGTATTTGAGTTTTGGGGTACATAACTTTGATGGGCAATAACTTGCAATCCAGGAGGATTCTAGCAGACATCCATAAACAATTATAGATATATTTGAGAGCTCTATCCATATAAGTGGATTCCACTTGCATTTGAGGTTGTTTTCTATTCTATAAATTGCTCTAAAGTCTTTGCACCTTAATAATTATTTTCCTTTGCCATAGATGTGCTCATATTCATTCTTCTTCCAATATTGTTTTATTTTTCCATTTCATTACCTTCTATCTAAATAAACCATGATTGACATGTGTGATATTAATTACTCCCAATCTCATCCTCAAGTAGTCAAGAGGGATTTCTTTCTAAAATAACACATATGTGTCCAAGTGAGCAAGGAGAAAATCATTCCTATTGGTTTCTCTCAGCTAGGCTTTCATTCATAATAGTGCCTCCCTATACACATACACATGACCTCTCGAAATAACAACAATCTATCTTATGCATGATTGACACCATTGACTTATCAACTAATAAACAACAATCTATGCCACTTAGAAGTGCTTATATGACAAATATTAAGGGACTCTCAACAATGTATGCTTAAACCAACTTCGCGACATATACTTTACTTGGAAAACTTCTAATGGCAACAGAATCACTACATTAAATTAGACTAAACATGAATATAAGCATGTTAATCAAGAATATTTCAACAACACTTGGATTGACAATCGCCTACTAACAATATGATTACAACACTCTAACAAAAATCTAATGACACTTGATATTGATTGTTTATACTTGATACCAAGTGTTAATACCGTCTATATCAAGGATACAAATAGTTTAACTGATACCACTGATACCAAATGTTGAACACTTTATAACTAAGGGTTGTTCCGTTGTTATCACGCTTTTTTAAGCACAAATTTGGTGTTTGATCCTAATTACTAATTAGAGCCTTAAGGAATCATAACAACGACACCACTGAACATATATGAAATATAAACTTTGACAATTTAAACAACATTAATATGCAATACACGCCATTAGCTTTTGTCTTCAATGATTATCTTTTAGAACCAAACAACTTATACCAATTTATAATGCCAATCGTTAATGGAATAGTCTAATACCCAAATGTTTACTTGAATACACTCCCTTTATGGTTATGCTCACTCTTTGGCACTATAAATTATTTAAACATACTCGCACAAGTCAAAAAAGCATTGGTTGTAAACGGTTCATCATCCCTATTCTTTCATCATCGTCTATACTCCGTCTATCAATCTAATTTGTAAACAACATTAAATCAACCATACTACTCAACAAAACGAGTCTCATTCAACTTTATAAACTAGAGGGAAAAAGGGCACACTTGCCTTATCCTTCAGATGCATTACTTTGCATGTTTTTTTGTTCTCATTGCATCTATTCTTTCTATATTCTCTGGAATCCAACCTTTTCTTTTCAATGAAGTGGAGCAAGGGATCTACTTCCCTTGAGAAAATTATCTCTCAAGGAAGGAATCGGTTGGAATTTCATGTCGTAACAGGAGGAGAAGGAATAGGTTGGAATTGCTCTGTTGTTGCCACCATCGTGATTGGCATATTCAAATGGTATCTGTTGCTCTGCTCCTACTGCTGCAACAAATGGATTAATTTGCAATGTACCTTCTTCTGTAAATGTAACCTGTTCAACAAAATAAGAATAAGAATTGCACCTTCTCCCTTTTAAATCAGATGACGGAACTGTATGACCAATAGGATTCTTGCGATTTGTCAAGAGAGGAATAGGTTGGAATAAATAGGAGGAGGCATAGAAAAATGGATGTTGCAGTGCTTCCTTAGGTAGGGCCTTCTCTTCTGATCCCATGACAACAAACTGTTTATGAGATCAATGGTCGCGGCACTTGCTGTCACTAGAAGAGACGATAATTGTTTAGTGGAATCAACATTCCCAAACTCTTCTGGAAAGCTGCAACCCTTTAAGTCGGAAAGCAGTAACCCCTCACACCAACTTCGGGTATCAGAAGAACCAATGACAGAGCAAATGCTATGCAGCTGATGTAGCGCGTTAGAGCCTGTAAATATTGGATAGCCAGTGAATAGTTCTGCCACGATAACGCCCATTGCCCAAATGTCATTGGACAAACCATATTCAGTGGATCCAAGCAAAATTTTAGGTGCTCAATGTGGGCGTGTCCCAACATATGATTCCAGTGGCTTATTATTCCTTATTCTAGTAGCCAGCCCGAAATCATCAATTTTAATAGACGTACCTCCCCTCACTAATAAATTATGTAGTTTCAGGTTCTTGTGATAATATATTTCATAAGACATGCCTTGAAGCCCTTTCAAAATCTGGAAGCAAAAGCTTCGCACCTCTCTGGAGCTCTGACAGATCGCAGTCCATCAGCTCAAGCACCGCGTACAACGTGGTGCACTCCAATATGATATCATGAGGGATGAAACCTCAAACCTGCTAAACAATTCACCTCTGCGTAATCCTCATATCTAGAGAAGTTTCCGTTGAGTCTCTTGATGGCCGAAAATTCACCCGTAACCTTATCCATTGCCTTCCAAACGGTTCCATGACTTCCTTTTCCCAACTCCTCAACAATAACATAATGATCCATGGCACTCACTCTGAAATTAGAAAACAGTAACAACAATCGCCTTCTGTTCTCTTCACTCTGAAATTAGCAAACAGTAACAGTGGCCTTGCCTTCTCTTCTCTCCTCGCTTCGCCACGCCAAATATTAGACTGAGGTTCCAACTTTGCTCACAGTTTTCACCTTCGCCTAATCTGCTGCTACAGATTCTATTAAAGTTTAGATCAATTTGAGAATGACATCTGATAAGATAAAAAGAAGAAGGTATCATATTTTAATCATAGTTACCGAGATCAAGTTCGAATTCGATACGATAAGATAAAAATTCTAATGAAAAAATTTAATTTGCAAAAAATTCCATAATAGATATTATAAAAATTTTTTTTTATTAATTTTTTTTACAATTTATCTTTGAAATTATCAATATTTTTATTAATTTTAAATAATATAACAATTTTATAAATAAAATTATCTAAAAAATTTACTATTTATCTTTTCTCTCCAAAACATCAATCCTTCCATAAGTAAGTTACTTCACACATTTTGATTTCAAGATTGAAAAAACATAAATTTTCTAATATCAATTTTACCTTCTATTTTCTTCTGCCTTTTTAACTTTTTATTTTTCTTATTTATATATGCCATCTAAAGTCTATTTATTTCTATACATAGAATCTTAACCATAACATTGGGGGACCCACATGGACACGTGTGGGCTAAACATTCTCTATTCGAACAAGGCAAATTAGAAATGTTCTTAGTCGGTAGAAATACTACAAGTCTCACCCTCCTTAATAATACCAAGTCCATCCACATCAGTTCTATTATTCGGAAGAAGAAACCACGTTGTACGCGGTGCTTGAGCTGATGGACTTGGTATTATTAATGGTGTAGTTTACGATGGTTTAGTTGTACGCTATTATTGTTAATGGTGTTGCCTTAGAAAATCCACCATTTAAATCGTGAATATCATAGGATGGGTGTAGTTTACCCAACACTTTGAGGATTTTTTGGGTGGTTCTTAAAAGAATGTTTAATATAATAAAGATGATAAAAATGTTTTTAAAATAATTTATTCTTAAGAAAACTTAATAATCATACGTTGTGGGAAAGGTGGTCTTATACTCTTCCTCGGTTTATACTGGTGAAATAGTGGGCTTTTGTGTTGTTTTTTAAGACTCTTAGATAATAGATAAAGTATTAAATTAATACTTTGAGCTTAATCTCCCTATTTACTCACATTCATATTAGGAGTAACTTGGTGCACCTAGTAATTATAATGTGTTTGAGGATATCTTAGTGCACTTAGAGGTTATAATGGGTTAGAGTCATCTTAGTACCTTAATGGTTATAGCTAATTAGGGGTAGCATGCACCTATTGCATATGGTGGTTATAGTTCTCCATTCTACTAATAATAAAGTAAATAAAATATAATTTTCATTTTAAAGCCATTTTGATATGTTTAACATTAACTATGATGGGCCATGGCTTATCATTTTCATTCATTTCAACAAATTTACTTTTATGACAATGTATTTGTACCTTTTAGTTTTTTTTAATATTTCGATATTTTTCTTTTCAATTTTATATATAATTGATTTGTATTTTATATATCCACCAATAAATAGCAAGATTTTAATCTAAGAAACTATGTAAAAAAGCATAAACATGAGATTTTTATGTATGTTTCATATCATGAATGGAAGGAAAGCATAGTTCATATGTTCATATTTTATGTTTATACATCTACAACCTCATATGTAGATGTAAAAAAAATTGCAAAATTTATTGTATTTGTATCCATGAAATGATTAAAAATAATAAGAATTAGAATATTACAGTTTCAAATTAGAAGATAAATATAATAAAGAATTATAATATTTTATGATAATTTTAATTGAGAAAAAAAAACTTATATTACTTATAGAAATTACTAAAAAAAATTAATTAATTAAATATATTTTCTTCATTAGTTAATAAGTACATAATCACTATAACACCCCATTCCATTATCCTTATCTTTAACATATATGTTAAAAATATTATAGTATATTCTATTTGTTAATCAAATATGAGTTTATCATTATATTTGTAATTAATAAAATACATTTTAATTTTTATTGTTTTTTTATTTTTATTTTTATTTTTCAAATCATAAGTTTTAAAATTAATTTACAAACTCATTACTATATATAATTTTAATTAATACATTATAGAGAACATTTATATATAAATCCATTAAATGATATTTGTTATACTTTCTAAGAACTACGACCTAAGAATATCATATTTCATTTCTTTTACCACAACCCTCTTGTTACCATTTTCCTTGAGCCTCTCCACATTACCTTTTTCTCCAAACAAAGGCTTAAAACGAATTCACTTGGGATGAGAAAGAATGCATGGTAGGCTACATTAGAGGATAACCATTGAAGTTTTGCTAGAGTGTACCATATTATAATAAATATATATAATATACATTATGAATAATTTTTCAAACTACATTTCTTTTTAGCTAAACCTATTAATTAATTTAGTAAGATATATAAAATGCCAAAACAACTCGTGACTATTTTAAAGAATTTTGGGCATATATAATATATCTATATATATATATATATATATATATATATATATATATATATATATATATAGATATAGTTTTTGTCCCTAGTGTAGTTCACTTTGTCAAGCAATTAAAACATGTAATATTTTTTTATATTTTTATTTTTTTCTTTAAGACTATACATTTTGTTAGAAATATGTTATCATTGATGGAAAAGGTAAAAAAGATGATGGTATATTGTTAGAATATGTTTCCATTGTCAAAGGTGTTGTTGGCATAACAAGGATGTTGGACAAGTATTGACAAAGATGTTTCCATTAGGTCATTGATGTCACATATGTCAATGGTAATATATCTAGATCAAAGGTAGTGAAATGGAAAAAACAAAGAAGATTGCAAGAAGAATTGAGATGAGCACATGTATGGAAAAGGAAATTAATTGTGGAGGTAGAGAGAATTTGGAGCCATTTCTAGAATAACAGATCACCTCAAGTGAAAAGAATTGTGAAGGTACAAAGAATTTGGAACCATTTCTGGAATAACACATCAACTTAAGTGCACGTGGAACCTACTTCAAAAGATTTTTTTAGTAGTATTTGGAAGTCTGCTAAAAGCCTCTTAGATTACAAGTTATCACCCATTAAAGTTATTTACCCCAAAATTCAAGGTGTAGAATTAAAGTTGAAACAATGGCTAGTTGTTGATAGTTTACCAGTGAGGTATAGTTGGAAGAGTAGCTAAACATAGGGTCGGGAGGACATGACTTGATTGGACAATGGTGAATTTTTTTTTCTTAATAGATGGTAGAGACCCTTCTAACAACTCATCACAATTGGAGTTTCCCTCAATGGTTAAAAGTCACATAGAAAAGGAATGCGTGGGATGACGTAATCTAGGGAGGAAGTAGTAGTAGTTGTGGGAGTTTGAATGACAAATTACAATTATCGGAGGTCCCCATTATAGAGCTCACATAGGCTGCAGTTCCTTGTATGACATCAAGGTTGTGTACAAAAGGAACAATTGGGATGATGTACTCAGAAAATGTGGATAGTCTACAAAATGGAAGTAAAGGCTCTAATTTATAGAAGTTCTCCAACAGTGCTTCCCATAGTCATGTCACAGTGGAAGGCATTCCTCGAAATTGCTAAGGTATGTGGAAAGGAAACACATATGAAATGATGTAAGGTTAGACATATTTTGAAGAGTAGTAGCATAGGACCAATAGAAAGGCAATCGAGAAGTCACGAAAATTGACGTTGTAATAAGCTTGAGTGTAACGGCCTTTACTATGAAAATTTTAACAAAGAAATTGTTGCAAAACAAAGGCCCAAGAATCCCTCTTGTATTCGTACTCATAATAGAATCTACATATAAAAGGAAGACTTATGTGGATATTTTATTGGTTTTAGATGACATCAACATGATGTTAGACAGTGGGAGGCATGGAATGAATTTTCGACATTTTCATGTGAACGAAGGAGCCAAATATGAGTGACAGAGGCCACCACTTAGATGGAAACATATGGTAACATCTATGATGTAATCACGACATCACCCCAAAAGGTCATCCTAGAAAGGAATTATAAGGCATGCAAGTGAAGAGCTCCACGCTGACCAGGTTTCGAGTGTATTTGGTAGCTGTAAGACACAGATCACCCCGACTGTACATTGATTGGTTCACAACGTGCAACTAGTTCCCACAGGGACATAATATTTTTCCCAGACCCCTAAAGGCTTCAAGAAAGCATGACAGAGTTTACTCTGAGCTGATAGAGCATTAGGGTGTGGCAACATGTACAAAGGGAGTGCAAGGACCAATGGTAATGGCTTAAGTAGAGGAAGGGAAGACCCATAAGGATATGTTATCAAAGATCATAGAACAAATAAATATAGAGCTAAAGACAAAAAATAAATTCCAAGACAAGTGCACAGAGAAATTGTGAAATAAAATATTCCTTCGGGAATTAAGGTAAAATTGTCACATTGGAGTTATAATTGGTGATTTTTTATATATGAAAAATGCATTGGGCCTTTGCTAGAGGGATTAAGTATGAACGAGTTAGCAATGAAATTTAGCATAATTTTGGTGGTTAAGGCATATTTGACAGTGCATTCAAAATAATATTTGAAGGCTTTTATGTGAATGAGTCGGTATCACTTAAAGTTGGCATTTATGCCACCTTTGGTGTGAATCCACCAAACCGACAACACTAGTAAAACTGGAAATTCCGTGCCTAGCCAGATCTAGAAATATCCCTACTAAATTTCATGACATACAAAAATGAAGGAAAATAATATATTGGCTTAGAATTTATTCAAGAAACAAGTAAGCAGTGATTGATGACTTGAATAACACATTGAAATGACATAATTGAAGAAAGAAAAAGGGAAAAAAAAATAAATATTCATGTAAGCGAAGAGTTAAAGATAACTAAATACCAAAGAACTAAAAATCTCATTCCAAATTCCTTTATAATCACTTCTACATTTAGAAGGTGTGTGCAACTGTGTTGGTTCTACTGGTGTGAATAGTGTTGGTATGCATTAGGGGTGAATAAAATATTAATTTTAGTGTTAGAAAGGGGTTTGAGAAGGAAAAGAATGAATTACCAAACAATGTTTTAATTCATTCAATAAAGATGTATTATGGTGAAATTAGTAATTACAAAGGATTGATGTTGTTGGTGTGTTTTGGTGATTTGTTCAATTCTGAGAAATTTCTGAATATGTTCCTATGGTGGGTATGGTGAGTGATTGAAGAGATAAATTTATTTGTTTATGAAAGAAAGTGACCTATTCATATGATTTTTAAAAGGGATGAAATATGGATTAATAGGGCTCACAAGTGGTAACATGCATTATAGGGGAAATAGTCCCCTTCAACAGTGGTTGATAAATGAGCAAGGCAATAGTCCCTTGTTTGTGTGGATGATAGACGAGGAGGGAAAATAGTCCCTTTCAGTAGTGACTAATAAAGGAGAAGGGGAAGTTTCACCTTTTAATGAAAGTTGATAAACAAGTAGGGATAGAAGTTCCCTTCTTTAGTAGCCAATTTACCTAGAAGTGAAAGCTTGTGGGGTAATGATGTAATAACAATTTGAATCTTGTATTTCCCAAAGAAATAAAAGGAATATTTATGTCTTATATATGGCTTTCACAAGTGTATGAAAATGTTTATGATGTTATTTTTTACATCACTGAGTTATGATGCTAATTACATGAGTGGTTACTAAAGTGATTGAATAATATAAATTGTAAAGAGGGTTATAGTGTGGTCACACTACTGATTCACCTTCCACCCTCAGTATTATTCTGGTATCCATTATTTCTAACAATTGGTGTCAAATCCAAGGATGCTTCAAGATCGGTTAAATAACTGGAAGGAAGATCAAGGATCATGGAGAACCAGGACTAGATTACCTCTCATAGAGTTTCATTTTTGAATGGGTAAAATTATACAACTTAGAAGGTAAGAATGATAATGTTATTTTAATCTCTTGATTTTAATGTATAAGTATTCGTGAAGAATGGATTAACAAATAATGAGGTTGATGAATAGGTCATGGAGGAAATCTTGAGAGGGTTGTCCAAGTCAAATATTTAGAAACTAATCCATTGTGAGACAACCAAAGAGATATGGAATGAGTCATAGTCCACCTATGATAGAGACATACAAGCTGCATGTGATGTGAAGAGTCTTTCTCTAGAGAATGGAGCAACCAAAGTTTCAAAGAGTTTTGAAAATAAAAAATTAGAGGATAATACACCTATATCAAGAGGCTAAGTCATTGATCAACACATAGAGGATACAAATGAGATGTAATTTACAAGTAAGTTGTTTTTTCATCGTAGAATAATAGTCCATTTATTGTTTTGTTTATCAACTTGAAGTACCGGTGAAAGAGAAAGTTGCTCATTTAGTAGTAGTGAAGAAGGAAATACCTTGATAGGAATAATATATCTAAACATTATTCAAGAAGTCGTTGGGTCCCCTCTTAGTAGAGAGATAGATAGAACATCTCATATGTCAGTAGAAGAATCCGTAGAGTCAGAAAGAGAATAATATATTGAACACACTATGAGTGGAATAGACACTTGTTGTGAATTTTGTAGCTTCTCTACTGAGTTGGAAGACATTGAAGAAAATATTCATTTAAGAATGAAAATCATATCAAATTTTGAGGAGATCAATAGCCTTAAAACCTCAAATTAGAAACTATAAGCTTATATAATTATATTAAAAGAGTAATTGTTGAATATTTAGAATCATGAAAATAGTTCTAATGCTTTGGATGAAATTTGACGTAGACAAAGCCCCCCCAGAGATAGGAAAAAAATTATTTATGGAGGTAACTCAACAAAAACATCAGCAATATCCATCATCATTTTAAGACAAAAAATCATGGAATTCACAAATTCTAATGTAGCAACAAGAAGACAAATAAAATTTTAGAGTTAAATACAAAGGTGTGAAACCACTCACATGTTTTCTTTGTGGAAATGCAGGTCACCTTTCCTCTAAGTTTTGAGAAAGGAAAAAGGAGGTGCAACAACATAGGTGGAATGATCTATCTAAAAAAGAATTATGATTTGATCAAAGCAATTTGAACAACTGTGCAATTAGAACCTTTTCCCCTCAAAGGAAAAATTATCAATGGGTTAATAAAACCAAGACAATGAGTATTGGTCCAAGAAATTGGGTGAGAAGAATATTTTGTAAGAATAATTCCTTCCCCCTTCTTGATCAATGTTGAATTCTATGGGTGTGGAAATTATATGCACAAAGAAACTATATGAAAACTTGGAAACAATACACTTCATTTACAAAGGAAGTTGAATAGATGTGTGGATCATATTGGTAGTGAGAAAGGATAGTCACCTAGGAGTTATTATAACAATCCTAAGAGAGGTAGGTTGAATGGTTCATAGAGGCAACAAATATTAGTGTATGGTTTTGAATATTATTAGCATAAGATTACTATATAACAACTTGGAATTCCTATGGTTGATGTATGTTATATTACTAGCAACTCAAAAATACTTCAATTAGATAAAAGGAGCAGTCGTAGCCTAGACAATTCTCCAAAGTAGTATAGGTGGAAAGCAAACACAAATAGTGAGAAAGAAGAGCAATAGATATTTTGAAGATTGAATTTAATTAGCGCTAATAAGTGGAATGGTTAAGGGTTTATATGATCAAACTATGTTAGGATGTTTCTTAATCATGCAAGAGTATCAGATCAACTTAGGAAATCAACTCATGGAGTTCACTAAGTAAAGCATAAGCATATCCATGTGTGGAAGTAAAAGAGAGATAATTTTCTCAAGGGAAGTAGATCCCTTGCTCCACTTCATTGAAAAGCAAAGGTTGGATTCAAGAGAATCTATAAAGAATGGATGCAATGAGGATAAAGAAACATGCCAAGTAATGCATTTGAAGGATAAGGGAAGTATGCCCTTTTTTCCTCTAGTTTATAAAGTTGAATGAGACTAGTTTTGTTGAGTATTATGGTTGATTTAATTTTGTTTCCAAATTAGATTGATATATTGAATATAGATGATGATGAAAGAATAGGGATGATGAACTGTTTACAACAAATGTTTCTTTGTCTTGTGCAAGTATGTTTAAATAATTTATAGTGCCAAAGAGTGAGCATAACCATAAAGGGAGTGTATTCAACTGAACATTTGGGTATTAGATTATTTCATTAACGATTGGTATTATAAATTGGTATAAGTTGTTTGGTTCTAAAATATAATCATGAAAGACAAAGGCTAATGGTGTTTATTGCATATTAATGTTGCTTGAATTGTCAAAGTTTATATTTCATATATGTTGAATGGTGTGGTTGTTATGATTCCTTCAGATTACTCCAATTAGTAATTAGGATCAAACATAGAATTTGTGGTGAAAAGAGCATGATAACGATGGAATAACCCTTAGTTATAAATTGTTCAGCATTTGATATCACTGGTATCAATTAAACTATTTGTATCCTTGATATGAAAGGTATTAACACTTGGTATCAAGTATTAACAATCAGTATCAAGTGTCATTAAATTTTTGTGAGAATGTTGTAATCATATTGTTAGTAGGTGATTCTCAATCCAAGTGTTGTTGAAATATTCTTGATTAACATTCTTATGTTCATGTTTAGTATAATTTAATGTAGGGATTCTACCGCCATTAGAAGTTTTCCAAGAAAAGTATATGTCGTACAATTGGTTTAAGCATACATCATTGAGAGTCCCTTTCTATTTGTCATATAAGCACTTCAAAATGGCATAGATTGTTGTTTATTAGTTGATAAGTCAATGGTGTCAGTCATGCATAAGATAGATTGTTGTTATTTCTAGAGGTCATGTGTATGTGTATAGGGAGGCACTCTCATGAATGAAAGCCTAGCTGAGACAAACCAATACGAATGATTTTTCTCCTTGCTCAGTTGGATACGTATATGCTATTTTAGAAAGAAATCCCTCTTGACTACTTGAGGATGAGATTGGGAGTAATTGATCGTCTCCTTTCACCTCAATATTCTCCATTGGGAAGAAAGGAAGCTACTTAGATCCACTCAAAGATACCTAAAGTTATCAACGTAAGAAGAATTAGTATACATGTCTGCAGGATCAACAAGATAGGGGGAGTTTGTTAATAAGGGGGGAATGTTAGTATATTTTCCATTGATCTCAAGGGTGGAGAAGTATATCAAATAAAACGAAAGGGGGAGGAGATGAACCAAATCATTGTCAAAGATGTTGTTGGCATATGAGGGAGGTTTTATTATAATTCATAAAGGTGTTTTCATTAGGGCATTGATATCACACGTGTCAATTGTGGTTTATTTAGATAGAAGGTAATGAAATGGAAAAATAAGAGAATATTGGTAGAAGAATGAATATGAGCACATGTATGGTAAAGGAAAATAATTATTAAGGTGCAAAGACTTTAGAATAGAAAGAAACCTCAAATGCAAGTGGAAACCACTTATATGGATAGAGCTCTCAAAGATATCTATAGTTTTTTATGGATGTGTGATAATATCCTCCTAGATTGCAAGTTATTTCCCGTCAATGTTATGTACCACAAAACTCAAATACATATTTAAAGTTGAAACGTCTAGTTGTTGTAGTTTAATAGTCAACATAGTTGGAAGAGAAACTAAGATCAAATTTGAGAGAATTTGGTCTAACAATAGATGTCTTGGTTATGATTGAGATGTTGTGTTGGATGGAGTATTATGAAGTGATTCACATGATGACGATAAATGATGAGGTCAGACATGATATATGTTGTAGCGATGGCATGTAGTCTAGTTGGAGGGACCAACCTTGCACGATGGTGCAACATGTGAAGATTACGACAAATTTGTATTGATGATCATATATTGAGGAGACTTCCTATTCATGGAGGCGTAAGCCTTGATGTTTTATGTGAAGATAGAGAAGAGGTAGGCAACGTGGAAATTTTCGAGACGTTGGAGCTGGCGACACTTTGCGACGATGTATGATGGTGTTTTCGAGGACGATAAACGAATAAAGTAGGGGAGCATGTCATGACCATGAGCTGAGGTGTGATTTTCTTCAAACATTGATTATTTTTTGTGTTTTATTTCTTGTATCCTATA